>LIEC01011205.1:52145-123712 GCA_001925005.1 Drosera capensis
TGGGGGGGGGGGGGGGGGGTGTTATTCTTCTATATCCAGTGCAATGTCGATTTTAAGTTTTGGATATGCAATTGAAAAAATAGTGAAGTCCTTGGCGCAGACTCATTCTTTGTTTTGTGACGTTTGTCTGGCCGATATTGTTGTTTGATTGAACTGATGGATGAAAAATTACTATAATCAATGTTAAAGGCTTCATTTGTAGATTGTCATAGTTATACTTGTGGAGTGAAGACTGTTTCAGTTGAGATTAAAACTTGAGATGACATACTTTGTATCTCACCAGATGGAGCTAGCTTATTTTGCATACGGATCATACTATAGAATGGGTTCAGAAGTGATAAGAGTGACTTAGCTATCATTGTTGTTACCTGTGTTGATTCTGGAAACTGGACTATGGTTTTAGCTGCAAATATCTATCTAATTTGATGGGTAGTGGTGTGTGCTAGGCTTACGTACGTGATCTGTGGTCTAACTTTTGCAAGTATCCTAATTTATAGGGTATCATACCAAGTGTATGATGGAGTGTTAATGCACGTTGTATACCAGTGACACATGGTGCTTACTGGATAATACTTAATAGAATACATCACCAGTGTATGACTTGCCACACAAAATTCCGAATTTAGACAAGGTTTAATGAATGCTGTATAATTCACCTGCTTGCATACACATTTTGGTGTATCTTCAATAGTCCATTCATTCTTTTTTCCTTCCCGGCTCATTCTAACTCATATCTTTCTCTTGAGGTCCTTATGGTGTTTTGGAAACAATGTGATGTCTAAGTTTTGAAGTTGAGCTGCCCAATTAAGGCTTAGTTAGTTGTATATTAGAAAAATCTACCACACATGTATTGGTTCATTCTAGGGAATGTTTCTTCTTGATATTTCTCGTCCGTCATAAATAATTGAATTAATATAAATCTCCCACTTCAAACTTCAAATATGATTCTCTCTTAAGATCTACCTACTGTTATTGCATCAGTCGGGTTACTACATTTTGCAAAAAAATGCTAGTGTTGCATACAGTATTGATTATTAAGTAGTTAAAACTTCTCGGCTCATTATGAGCAGAGGTCTATTATTCTACATCTAGTTGTCTAGTGGTACCTTTCCTTTCTGTTGTTAGGTTTTTTTGTGTTTACTTAAAATGTATGCATGCACCCTACTGTCTGCCGTATTGCTAATTAAGCGAACAACCATTTTTCTTTAAAACTCATTCTTGTATCCCTCTTTTTTTTCCTTCTTGATATATCAAAGACATTTCTGTTTGAACGAATCAATTGCTCCTTTTAGTTCCTGAAAGAGTTCGAGTAGCTGTAAGATTGAGACCTAGGAATGCAGAGGAGTTGATCGCTGATGCTGATTTTGCGGACTGTGTGGAGTTGCAGCCAGAGGTATTGTGCTCTCCTTTTGCATATCCTTTTTTATTGACTTTTACTTAAAAGTCATCTCCTCTTTTCAGCAATTTGCAAGTTTCTGTTTTTTAAACAGCTAAAACGATTGAAGCTTCGCAAGAACAACTGGGATACCGACACCTATGAGTTTGATGAAGTTCTTACTGAGTTTGCATCACAAAAGCGTGTCTATGAAGTTGTAGCAAAACCAGTTGTTGAGGTCAGTGCACTATTCCTTGATGGTGTCTCCCTTATGAGTGAAAACTTTGTGCGTGCTATTGGAGCAACTGTGTACTATCTTTTTAATGGTAGTATTATTGTTGTGTCTCCAGCCAGTGGAGAGTCCAATTCCCTAAAGAGTGAATATGATTCGAGTGAAGCTCCTCAAACTTAAGAATCGGTCACATTATTCTTCTAAACTGAGTTAGATAGACAGCTCTATTGTTGACTCTTCATGGGGTATGATTTGACATCTTGGCCTTACTGAGTGCCAGATTGTCCTTTTCTATTAAGGTCTGAAATACGCTCAAATGGCTTCATTGTGTACTCTTGACTGCACCAAGTTCTCCCTCCAATTACAGGCCGATTACAGTGTTGATTTTTGGTACTTTAAATTGAGGTGTTCAAGTTAGCCAAGAAAATGACTTCATCAATGAAGTGCTCTATCTCACGGTCGGTGAAATCTTACCGCAGAGTGTTTTGGATGGTTACAATGGCACCGTTATGGCATATGGGCAAACTGGTACTGGTAAAACATACACCCTTGGACGACTAGGAGAAGAAGATACAGCTGCCCGTGGGATCATGGTGCGTGCAATGGAGGATATTTTGGCAGATATAAACCCAGAAGCTGATTCAGTCTCTGTGTCCTACTTGCAGGTTTATACAAAGTTCTGACTACTACCCTTACAATTTCATGTTTTATTCGTTCATAAGTTCTGAGCCTTGGTGTATTTTGTTTGTTCCACTAAGATGATTGACAAACTATATATGCAGCTGTACATGGAGACTATCCAGGACCTCCTTGATCCTGGTAATGACAACATAACCATTACAGAAGACCCTAAGACAGGAGATGTCTCATTGCCTGGCGCTAGCTTAGTTGAAATTAGAGATCAAAGAAGCTTTCTTGAACTACTAAGAGTAGGCGAAGCTCACCGGTTTGCGGCAAATACCAAGTTAAATACCGAGTCTTCACGTAGTCATGCCATCCTGATGGTAAAAATGTCTGTTTATGACGTATTCGGAAGTTGTTTGCTTTGTACTCATTGGGTGTTGGCATCTTTTAATTTGCTATGTTCTACGAATAGCTTCAAACCATTTTGTTGTCCTTTGTAGGTACATGTTTGGAGGACTGCCAATGGAAGGGATTCTTTCTCATCAAGTCAAAATGGAGATGTTTCTCACTTGGTCAAGAATCATAAGCTTGCCACTTTGCGGAAGAGTAAGCTAGTTGTCGTAGATCTAGCAGGCTCCGAGCGCATCGATAAGTCAGGTCATCCATAATTCGAATTGAATTTTTTTGTAGGCCCTCATATTATTATTTTTTTTCTTTTGGGAAATGCCTTTAGCTATAGTTGATTGACCTAGATTTAATTATGTGACTTTCTGCTATCTCTGCTCTTCACAAGATTTTCATGACCTTTCTTCACGTTTGATATTTATTTGATCCTTACATATCAGGAAGTGATGGTCATACACTTGAGGAAGCTAAGTCAATTAACCTTTCCTTGAGCGCACTTGGGAAGTGCATAAATGCTCTGGCAGAGAACAGTCCTCACATTCCAGTTCGTGACTCAAAGCTCACAAGACTGCTTCGAGATTCATTTGGAGGTTGGTTGTTTATTGCTAGCATTCTCTGGTTATCTTAACAAGTTGCATTGGACCATGTAGGACGCTTGCGATCTTTCATGGAGCTATTCTAGGTTTTGACTAGGATCCAACTAGTTCTTCCCCTATGAATACGTATCTCCTTGGTTAGTTAAATACCGTTGAACACTATTTCCCTGGCGAGAAATGTGAAACTATTGAGGATTGTGTGC
Source organism: Drosera capensis (assembly GCA_001925005.1). NCBI lineage: Eukaryota > Viridiplantae > Streptophyta > Magnoliopsida > Caryophyllales > Droseraceae > Drosera > Drosera capensis. The sequence continues at coordinate 55,581 of LIEC01011205.1, forward strand.
TGTGTACAAATTAATGCACCTGGAACACCCACTCTGCTATTATAGACGTATCTTTGCATTCTCATCCTGAATTGCTGCTTCATGTTGCTGTTTCATGCCCAATACAGGAACAGCAAGAACATCATTGATTATTACAATTGGCCCATCTCCTCGGCACCGTGGAGAGACAGCTAGTACTATATTGTTTGGACAAAGGGTGAGTTAAAAAAGGTTCTCTTCTGTTCTATATCTAGTCTGTGCTCTCCTACAGCTCCTGGTTATACAATGTTCTTCATATTTCCCTTGTGACCATAGCTTGGATGTCCTTTTTTCGTTTTTATTATTCCTGAATCCTGAACTGTCACTTATATGTTTGATCAGAATCATCTTGAGTCTCTTTTGGGTCCAAATTCACCTCACTCATGTTAGCCACTGCACATATTAGATAAAGGACAGTAATCTTTTTGTAGTCAAGCTTTTTGTCTTTATGATATAAATATTATTCAATTTGCAACTCTTTCAGGCTATGAAGGTGGAAAATATGTTGAAGATCAAGGAAGAATTTGATTATAAGAGTTTGTCTAGGAAGCTTGGCATACAACTAGACAAACTCATGGCAGACAGTGAGAGGCAGCAGAAGGTCTTTCTAGACCGAATTGAACAGATTAGCAAGGAAGCACAGGAGGGCATAGCTGAAGCTGAAGAAAAGTATGCTGATGCATTGGATGTAAGCTGTACTAGTTTAATCTCACCAGTGATCTATTTGCATATCTTTATCATCAGCTCATGCACTTTACTCAAACATTTGCTTGAGAATAGGATTTCTGACGTGCTAATTATCATCATGGGGTTACCATTCTTTCATTTTTCTTGGGACTTTGGAACATATATGTGCACGATAATCCGGAAGATATTGGTGGATGAAGGGCTAATACTCTTTCTTATGGTCTCTTGCTCACATTATCTTTCTAAATAAAACAAATCATTCCTGGATACCATTTTTCTATTGCGAACTTCTTGTCACGGTTGGTGTGCTTGTTAGCTTTATTTTTTTTATGAAGGCAGTGGTGTTTGGATATATTAGCCTAACACTTGTGGTATGAGTTTTCAGAAAGAACGGTTGAAGTACCAAGAAGAATACTTGGAGTCGATGGAGAAGCTTGAGGAGCAATGGCTTATAAATCAGAAAAGACAGGAAAGTGTGGCTACGACTTCTGGTCGTAAAGATGATTACTCAAATAAAACACCTACTAGAGAGGTACTTCTTTTGTACATCATTTCATTTAATCGCATACCATTTTCTGCTGTCATCGCGACATTGCTTTGAGCAATTGACTGATTCCTTTGAGTAAAGAGAAGGGTTGAAGGGTTAAGCTGTGGAACCACGCTGAGATTTTTAAATGGCAAAACAGGTACCTGGCATTGAAGAGGTTGCTGAGCTTAAGAAGTTGCTGCAGAATGAAAAGCTTATGAGGCAGGCTGCCGAAGACGAAGTCAAGAATCTAAGGAGTCAACTTGTTCAATCGAAAAGATCAGAGGTATGCCTTCGCTTATTGTCTAGTCTTCAAGTACTTTTATTGCAGATGATCGAGCATCACCGACAGCATTGATTTGAAAATCTAAACCTTGCAGGGCCCTGCAAATGCTGAAATTTTAAAGCTTAATAATGCGCTGGAAGATGAAATGCATGAAAGAGAGAAACTTGAAAGAGAGATAGAAATGCTGCAAAGTCAACTGTTGCAATTAAGCTTTGAGGCCGATGAGGTATTTTCCTGTGGGATTTGACATTTCATTCTATGAAGTATACATATTGAATTTAGTCTCTATGTTGATCAGTAACTTTTGCTGATGAAAACCATGATTTATGATTGCAAAAATGCACGCTGGTTAATGTGAACACCGCAATGACATTGGACTGAAGGTTTTTTTTTTTTTTTTTTTTTTTTTTTTTTGAAAATGAAGTATGAAATACTTTTAAACAAATCAATGATATTGGTATCATATAGAAAGGTGCTGTGATGGTTCTTTTTTCAGTATTTGATTCCATGTTTTCCATGATCTCCTTTCTACCTAAAAAACTGATATTACCATTTAAGAATTACTGTTGGCACATGAAGAGCATTGGTCCTTATAATCTGTTATTTATGTAGGCCAAGGGTTATCTTAGGCTTTACAAAGAAAAGATAAGAATTACTTGTGCTTTTTCATTCGTCTTTTTCAGCTGGAAGTAGTTGAATTTACTCAAGACTAATTAATCATGTCGTGTATATGTTACTGTGGACCTGTAGAGCACACGGTGTGATCCTTATTAGTGCTGGAAGGCTATAAGATCTGGATCCAAGTTTCTCTCCTGTTATGAAGTCAACATATGAATTTTGACTGGCTTCAAGTTTGTAATAGAAGACGGATCGTACATTTTGGACAATTTGCTTAGAAGAATGTATCGTTTGTGATGAATTGAATTTCATATACCTTACAGTCTGTTTTGTTTCTATTTTACTATGGTCTTGGTGGATGGCTCAATTGATACTGTTCAACAATTTTGGATATTTGTATCTTTACAGAGCAGAAAAAAACTTGATAAAGGAAGTCCTGGGGCTGGTCGCGGCGACTTAGATCCTCAAGGATCTCAGGGTGTGCATCCTCAGTTGAGAGATGCTGGAAATGGTGATGAACCTTCAATTGCAAAACTCTTTGAGCAAGGTAGTAACTGTGTTAATGAGCTTGTAATTTTTTGACCAAAAAAAAGTTACTTGGCTTCTTTTTTAACCTTTTCAGTTGGCTTATTGGTATTCAACCTGTTTAACAAGGTTCATCGCTTTGCAGTGGGATTGCATAAAATCCTATCTTTGCTCGAAGCTGACGATGCTGACGTAAGGATCCATGCTGTAAAAGTGGTGGCGAATCTCGCTGCTGAAGGTAAGTAGTTTGGCTCTGTGATAGATCTATAGAAACTTCTTGTCCTGTGTCCAAACCCAAATTTCTGTCTAATTGGAATCTCAAATAATCAAAAAAGTAATTCTGGAGATGCAGCAAACCCATAATTCCCCAGGACTACTTAATCAAGGATTGGAATCATAATGTTATTTTTAGGGTGGTGCTCTGTCCTGATTATGCCCATGTCCTGATAAATCATCATTTCTAATGATAGCTGTTTGTGGAGGCATGGTTCATTTTCAGTGACTACTATTCATTTTGCAGAAACAAATCAGGAAAAGATAGTAGAAGCAGGAGGTCTTACTTCCTTGCTTATGCTTCTTCAAAGCTCAGATGATGAAACTATCCATAGAGTAGCAGCAGGTGCCATCGCAAACCTTGCGATGAATGGTAATTCAATTTGCCTTTTGTTATGATTAGCACAATCATATTGTTGTGATTCTTGCTATTGTTTTGACTGCCTCACCATTTGCGATTATGTATTCTGCCTTGTCCCTTTCAGAAACCAACCAGGAACTTATCATGGCCGAGGGAGGTATAAGTTTGTTGTCCATGACGGCAGCTAATGCTGCGGATCCACAAACGCTTCGCATGGTTGCTGGAGCAATCGCTAATCTTTGTGGAAATGGTAATTGCATAATCTATCTCCTTTATCTGTTTACCTTCTTTTTTGTTGGAGCATGCCTCTCAGAGAACCTCGTTGCCTTCAGCCAAAATTGTGTCATCTGCCAGAGGCTAAGATACCTATGTCTGTGATGTAGCCTCATCCTCCTTCCGGATTTCACTTAGCAAATCCACCAACCAATAGTGTGGCATTAGGCACACGATCTGGCATGGATTAAGTGTCACTCTATTTTAAGTTCCGGTTTGTAAATAATCGAAAGCACTAGCTACCTCAGTTAGCCAACTATTCAAATAGTAAAGGGTAAATGTATGGACCTATGAGGTAAGAGAAGCAATCTATTATATATATAAATACACAAAATCATTTTGTGAGACGTCAAGTTATGGGACGTCAAGATATAAGACGTCATCAATATTTTCAAATGACCCTAAATATATATATATATATACACTGCAGGTTATCGATTTTATATTGTAAGTTAAAAAATCTATACTGTAAGTTGATGAATGTGTACCTTCAATATTTTAGTGTATTTTATAACTAATATCTGCTTTGTATATATTCAACAAGTTACGATATAAATTTTTAAACTTATAGTATAAATTTCTCAACATACAGTTTGTAATACCCACTACGCTGTCTTTTGCAACACCAACGACGTACCGTATGTATATATGTCAGAAATATGTGGCTGATTTCAAATAAATTATCCCTACAAGCTCCTATATATATACCCCTCAACGGAACAATGAGAGGGGCCGAGGGGCGAGGGTTCTTTTCAGGATTTGAACTTAGGGCCAAGACACTTTTTATAGACAATGTTTTGAATAATATGCCAAACTTGTATTCTACATATCAACAATATATTTATTTATTTACCTGTAAAAAAAATTTATCATCCAGGAATGGTGAGTAGCAGTGGATGAGGTGTATTTTGTCGAGTAGATGAACTAAGAAAAGAGAGGCTCTCAACTTTGTGCTTTAGGGAATATACAACTTGAGATGGAAACCTCGGTTATGCCAAACATAATTAGGTAATCAAGATCCATGGAAACATGTTCATATTTATGGGACATTTTCGGGAGTCATCATTTTTCCACAGAACCTTTGTGTCTTTAGGCGGAGGCTGAATGGGTATTCTGACTTTTATGTGCTTGTCCCTGCGCTGCTCCCAGCCTTAAAGAACTAAAAGCTTTTAGCCTCTGAAAACCCCTTTTTTGAAACTTGAACTTTGGTTTGTGATTTAAAGCATGATTGCTGGGATTCTCTGGTTGTTCTTGCTTTCCGTTCACCAGAGAGTACTGAAGTGGGATTCGTAATGAAATTCATATGATTTGTGCAACAACCAGTGTGACATCCAGATATTGGAACCTGTATGACTGCATCGTGCCTTAGTGTTGGCATTGGAACCTAGTGATATTAAATCATCTATTCTTGTTTTTGAGTAGCTCCTCCACAACCAGGGCCATTGTATAAGTATTTCTGTGTTCCTTGAAAAGATTACAGTTGGACCTCGTTGAAAATCTGATAATCGGATCAATTTTTTGCTTCTCCAGATAAGCTGCAGACGAAGCTCAGAGGTGAAGGAGGGATCAAAGCATTGTTAGGAATGGTTCGATGTGGACACCCCGATGTTCTTGCACAAGTTGCTCGTGGAATTGCGAATTTCGCAAAATGTGAGTCCAGAGCATCATCTCAAGGTAGGCGATCTTATCTTACAAGATACTTCCACTGAAAGTCTGTGATTTTCCCGCAGCACTCCTGACAATCACACGAGTTTCTATTATTATGATATAGATTAGTATGGTTTTCTTGCATGGAGGGTCATACTCTACAATTGCTCTGCTTATTCTGGGGTTTGCATTGTCATTCTAGTGCATATCTGCTGAACCGTAACCGCAATGAGTTCTTCAATGCCAAAGCTTTGTTTTGATCATGCTAAAATGCTAGGGTTATCTCTTCTAGCTCCAAAGAAATTGGTGCTCATCCTTGGCACCCACTTTTTATACCAAAAAATAAAAATGAAAATGCAGAGTGCACCCTGGGGTTCTTAAAAGTATAACCATCCAACGCTGCTAGTGCCAACCTGTGTCATCATCACATGTATTTTGTGAATGGTTGGCACCAAAATAGATGGTTGATATCAAGTTGGTGACATGTGAAAATGTATATATTTAGAGGATGAGTTTGGATTGGATCGTATGATTTGTCAAGGATGTCATGGTCTTATTTTCCTTTTCTCGGTGGGAACCTCTAACTTTAGGATGGTGTACACGCTCTTCTTCCAGTCCTTGCTCTAAACTGGAAGTTTTTGTCACTTGGTGAGTTAGAGTTGAGCTGTTCTCCTAGATACATGAAGACTTGGTAGAACTATTGTTTTTCTCTAAGCAATCCCCTACAGGCTACTGCTAGTGAAGGAAGGCATAGTAATTTGCTTTCTTATTGTAGGGACCAAGTCAGGCAGGTCGTTGTTGATCGAGGATGGAGTGCTAACGTGGATAGTACAAAACGCCAACAACGAAGCATCACCCATCAGACGCCATATTGAGCTTGCGCTTTGCCATCTAGCTCAGCACGGTAATCTTGTATCCACTCTCTTTAGTCTTCGGTCTTCACCCTACAATATGATTTTTGCTTATGAGTGCTTGCAATTACCAATTCTCAGAGGTCAATGCGAAAGACATGATCAGCGGAGGTGCCCTGTGGGAACTTGTTCGAATTTCACGGGACTGCTCAAGAGAGGACATAAGGACCCTTGCGCAACGGACACTCACTTCGAGTCCCTCTTTCCTAGCTGAACTGAGGCGTCTTAGGATCGATTACTGATTCCATGCTTGTCATGCAAGTAAATAATCTGTTTAGACGTTCCAGAAGAGGGAATGATAGCATTTGCAGTAGCATTGGATGACATTAGAGCTTATTCTTGATGGGTTAATTATTGAGCTAGCAAAAGTGAATTTATTCATATGATTTGCTCTCGAGTTGTTCATCTGTTGGAGCTAATATAATTTAATTGTACAGACATGTAACTGCATAGTGTTATTTGCTCTCATGTTAACATTCAGTTATAATTTTGGCGATTTATTGTACTTACATTGAGGAAGGAGTAGTAGATTTGAGGAAGGAGTTTTTGCCTGTGGGTTGTTAACTTGTTTGTGCGATTGGTTCGACGCTTATCAGATTATTATGGTTGGGGTATAAGTAATGTAATGTGATTATTATTATAAATTCGGATTATTAGAATTGGTTTCATAATATGGTATTATATTATGAGTTCGTAACTCTCAATTATGAATACAAATGAACCTTGATAGAATTGATTGTACAGTAATTATGAAATTGGTATAGAAGCCTTATCCCATGATAAATATGTGTACTTGGATTCCGTGTTTCGTTATATATATAAATATTTCTGCCTATATTTTATCGGATGTCACTCTTTTGTCTAATGAGCACAAGTAACTCAAAGTTTAAGTTCAACAAATTGGTTACTTAGCATACAATACAACGTTTGATTTTCGTATGTATCGAGACAAAAATTAGATCTGAACCATCTACGGAGGTTCTCGGCCAGACCGGAAGTTGCAAACAGTAACTGGAATACAAGTTGTGGACTGGGTCACACATGAAACCAACCGGGCCGGCCCGGCCCGGCCCAAATAAGGGATTTGTCTTGTTGCCTATGTTGTGCTCGGGGTCGCATTCTTAATGGTTGGGAAAAGGAGAGTTGCATTTCTTTGGGATTTAGAATTTACGACCCGAGTCGTTATTGGCCTGACCCAGTCCAAATTTCTGATGCCGCTTCACCAGAACATAAAAAAAGGATTAGATTAGGGCTTCGCCTAATCCTTGTTTGGTATCCTTCTTGTATCTGGTTTTATGTTTTCGTTTCACTTGTTACTAAAACCAAATCGAATAAAAACTGAACCGTTTAACCGATTAAGAATCAATTAACATCCCTACCTCAGAGAAACAAAAGATGAAGAAAAGTAGTCCAAATCTCCAAACTAGGTGTTCTCTAGCATTTTTTAGCAAACAAATGGAAATTTTGAAAGCAAATGTTTCCGAGATTTGTTTGAGAAAAGTGAGATGAATCCTTTTTAATGAAATAAAACTGTTTATTATTGATTTTTATTTTTTTTAATGGATGAAATAGAATCAGAAACAGAAAACATAAAAGTAAAATTGATCAATTTATGCTTTGAAGATGATTTGATGCTGTTTAGCAAGGCAGATGCTGCTATGCCTTTGACTTTAATCAAGGGGCAACTCCAGCATTGTGCTAATACTTCAGGACTGGAGGCAAATATGAGTAAAAGTGTAATTTTTTTCAATGGAGTAAATTCTGAGCAAAGGGTTTCCATGGCTGCTCTCTTGGGTGAGTACAATTGCCACGGTTGATTTTGGCTATGAGTTTTGGGACGATTTAGGAAGCTGGTGCATATCTAATCTTATTCGGTTATTTGGATCCTAAGAACCCCATATCATACATGATGGAAGATAGGATACAAAACAATGTGGAATAACCGTCTCCCACTTGTGTTAACCGGTTAGAAAGTGAACGAAGTAAAACAGAAGATAGTAAAAATACAAAAACACGATTTTTACACGAAAAACCTCTCGATGTGAGGAATAAAAAACCACGAGGCCGAATTCATGTAGAATGTCTTCAATTCGTAGAAAGCTCACAATCTTATATTGTGTTGCACAACTCAGAGGATGCTACATTAAAAATAACAGAACAAAACATATATCACCAAAAAAAAAATCTGTCACATGACCTTTAGAAGGATGGAGTTATCGATGTGCGACAAATCCGCTCAAATGACAACTTGACAGATTTATGTACACATTATAAAAAAAAAAAAAAAATCTCTCTTTCTCTCTTTATATTCTCTCTCTAAAATAGTTTAATAACTTTGTTAATTTTGATGTTTATCATCCAACAAAATCAAACTGGATATATCGATGAATCAATGCAACCGATAAAACACATTTGTTTTACAATAAGAAATTGATTATAAGAATATTCGTTAGGTCCAATTTAGTCCAACCAGCTCTCTGGTCGTCTGATACCGGTCGAGTGTTTACCACGACAAATAAAAACTTGTGAGAAACTGTTTAATATACCGATTCATCTATTTAGACGGGGGACCCCTAATTATATTTGTTGCTGATATGGGCTGTGCATGATATCCAAGAACAAGGGAGAAGTTCAATGAAAGTAGTTGAGTGGGCTTAAATTGTCACTAGCCAATTATTGTAACTAACTTAATTGTCATCATTTTCTATCATTATCTAACAATTTGCAAGCTAATAATTGGCCATTGATTAAAAGGACACTAGATTATGCTATGTGTACACCAATTTGCCTTTGTTGATTATAACTAGTAGATAGAATATGATACGCCTAGGATTCTATGGTCATCTTGCCACTATACCACGACAACAAAAGACAATTAAGAATAATTAATCCAACATACTTATCACTTACATTACAAGCAAATCTCCTAAAAAATTCTAAATCAACTTTTCGATTCATAAAAGATAGTCCGAGTCAAAAGTTTTTCAAGGTGTTCAAACCCGCTTTCTAAAAGTGGTTACCGCGGGATACATGCAACGCAAATTTGGCGGGAAAAAGGTGGTTTTCCCCGCGACAAATTAAGCACCGTATTGGAAATGGAGTGCCTCGAGCATTTAGTGGTCATACCGTGTCGCGATCACGCTGGGATTTATTGAAGACCGTGCGGTGCGGCCTGTATTCATGGGAAAGGTGGAGAGACACGAGTGCTAGTTTGCTAGATACATAGGTGTATTCCCTTCCCAAATTATTGGTAAAAAATGAAACTTAGTCTTTGTTGATCTCATTTAAATTATAATATTATATTATCATTATATTATTTGATATGTATTTTGAGAAGTTTTTTATTTATTTTAATGATGTAAGAAAATTATGTTACTGTTTCACGATTGAAATACATAGCTTAAACTATCATTAATGTTTCTGAATAATTTTATATAAAACGATATTTAATCGTTTCACGAACGATTCGTAACATGAATAATTTTATTGCTTGTATAAGACAACGTTGCAATTTCATTATGACAGAGGGAGTATTCTACTTGGGTTACGTAACGATTCAATTTAGTCTTTCGTGAAATCATCTCTTAATTTTTCTTTTTCTCTTTTTTGATTAGTTCATGAAATATCTATACATAATTCTTTCGTCTCATATTTATTATAACACATAAAAATAAAAATAACATTATTTTTTTATTTATTTTATCAAAGAAATGTTCCATCATTTTATTTCCTTCATTGTATTAAAAAATACGTAGCTTATACCATGATTACTATTTTTTACGATAAATTTTTACAAAACATTTTTTTTACTATAATGCGAATCAATGATGATCTCCACAAATGTGAGTAGTGAAGGTGTTGCAGAGACTCATGGGACATATATATAGGTAATAATAGTCTGATAAATGTTTATCATCACATCTTAGAAAAGAGAATTTTTTTTTTATCAACAACAAAACTAAACAAAAACATGTTTTGAGTAATGAGCGCTCCCTCAAAAATTATAATAGATTGATCTAACACGATAATTTATGTGTATTGATTTTTTAATAAAGAATAGTTTGTTTTTTAACTTGTAGAGTGAGAGAAGTGAAATAATAATAATATGATGAGTTGATGTAATAATATAAAGTAAAAAGTAGATGAATTTTGACATTTTTATAGAAAAAAGTTTCAAAATAGGATAATATTATGATTTTTTTATGATTTTTTTAATTTAATTAAATGGTATAACATTTTTGAAATAGAGTGAGCAACAAAGAGGAAACTACTAAATTGCTTTTTTGGATATGATCTTCTACCAATATTATGACTTATGAGACCAACAACAATAACATCCACTCAAATATTCTCATCGTAAACAACATACAAGGAGATCCGAGATTATAACAATTGAGTCTACGAAGATAAATTCATAATGTGAAGCATAGTAGACAAATGTACCTAGACTTAATTTTTTTTCATTCCTTTCGGCGTATCTGGTTGTTTTGGGCTGATCATAATTCATATACAACATGAGTGATAGTCATGGAGGATAGTACTTTTCTTGAATTCTACGCCACGTCTGTTACCATCAAATATCAATACTTGAGGTAGAGTACAAAGTATTTATAGTGTTCCATCTCATGATCAATGAAGCATGGAGCCAGGGGGCTCAATCCACGTGGGCATGTGAATCCTACGTGGCCTTTTCTTTCCATGTGGAAAAGGGCATGTCTCAGTTCGCCAACCGTTTCATCATGCTGCCACGTGGCATTGGAACACCGTCATGCTGGAAGATTTAATCCATTTAAAGAAATGCAATATTTCAATAAAGGTTCGGTGAAATACAAAAATTACAGTCGGGTTCTGTACAATTTTCTTCCTCAATTAAGGAAAAAAACATTAATAAATCTAGAAAAGAAATTTGGTGATTTTATACTTCAATATTCCAATTATTATTGTTATTTGTTTTCCTTTGGTTTTTTACTGCATATAATATTTTTTATATTATATATCCAAAAAAACGTACAGCAAATTCATGTTAGAGAAGCACAATATAATAGATTTTTCAAAAAGATATTTTTTCATTGTTTGTTGAAAAAATTAAATCCTATCAAAAAAAGTTAAATCTTAGTAAAATAAAACCTAAAAATATCAAATTTAAAAAATCCCATATAAAAATAAACTCATAAAAAACTATCAAAAAATCAAAACCACATAAAATAAAACACCACAACCATATACTAAATTTGAACTGTTGGATTGAAAATGTAATGATCAGGATCAAATACAGCACTTTGCTGTACAAAAAGGCCGTGATCCCAGCCGTGAATGTGCAACATTCCCTCCTACATGATGGGCCCCACATCAATTTGTTTGTTCTGAAACCCCTGATGGCCTAGGCATCTTCCCCTGATAATGTGAGCACCGTTTTTTGCTGGGGGCGGACACAACCATCTGATCCGTAAACTCTAATCTAAATTGCTAGCTTAGTGGATTTTTCATTTTTGGTAAGAAAATTTTCAATCCTAAGTCAAAATTGTATTCAGTCCTTTTTTTCTGCCTTTTTTTTTTTAAAAAAAAAAATTTCAACCTAAAAAAGTTAATCAAATTTAACCCAAAAAAAAGTGAGGATTTGACATTTCAATATCCCAAATTTTTTTTCTTATATTTTACTCCTCCTTGGTTGTTTTTCTATACACCAGGTCGATAGGGCTAAGAACAAGGCCGGCTACCGACGAGGGAACGAATTCGTTCACCTCAGAAGGAGAAGGATGAGCAAAGATCGACCCAGGTGCCAAGGATCAATATTATTATTGGGGGACTTTCATCGATGGAAAATCTTTCATTCTTCAAAGACAAAGCAAAACACATAAGATCGTTTGTTTTCGAGCCCAAGAGAGCTAAGTATGAGAGTGAGGTACGCTTTGGGCCTCAAGACGATGAAGGAATCAACTTTCCACCCACAGACCCATTATTTGTAATTCTTCACATACGACGATCTCTCACCGAGAGGTATTAAAGACGACGTTTAGGTTGATGTAGTCTAGGGCTCGAGAGAGAGTGTAGATTACACCTTAGGAATTTCATCTATAACCACGATTAGATCAATCAGAAGACGAAGTCACAACTCTATTTTACCATATATTTAGAACCTCGATCTTCCATCGTGTTGTGCATTTGATTTTGATTAGCTTAGTTTAGTTAGTTGCATCCTCACGTTACATAACAAACTCATCACATTTAGATTGTTTAATCAAGAAATACTATTCATATTTCGGTTGATAAATCTAAGTCCTCGTGAAACGATAACTCTTATATTCACTTTATTACATCATAGCAATACGTATATTTGCGTTTAAACGTGATATACAAAGTCGCAAATAGAATTATAGCTCCTCAAGTAACATTGCACTCCCTCCTTTCCAAAATAATTATAACAGTTGGACCAAAAGGTTTATCGTGACAAGCTTTGAATTGCATTGCAGGACGATTAAACATCAGTTTTTATAAAATTATCGTGCAACGTTAATGATAGTTTAAATTATATACTTCATCCTTATGATGTAATTTTCTTATGTCGTTAGAGCGAATATCGAACCTCATCCAAATACATGTTAAATAGTACAATGAGTGATTAGTTGTATTTATTCTACGACAGAGGGAGTATTTCACTTTCATTTCGTTGGATAAGTTTATCCGTTTGTTTCATAACTTAGACAATTAATGTAACCCAATATATTTTAGAAGTACAAGTATTAGATCATGACAGCATGAATCTTTCTAGAAAGAGTTACTTAATTTTATTATTCTACATTTCAAAAGAATCAAGAGATATACTCTTGACGACAAATAAGGAAGTATGTATGCATCGCATGGAATTTCAACAAAGATTGAGGAAGAAAAAGATTCATATGCTGAATTCGGAAACATATAGAATATTTGAGAATTTTTAAGATTCTTTATCCAAACATGATGCAAGAATAAAACAACACATTGATCCCCCTCCATTTGGACAAATATTCTTGTCCATAAATGAATGTGAAACACAAGATAATCTAAGATTATATTCAAGTGTTTGCATTAACTGAGTTGATAAATTTGGCTTTATAGAATGTGAAAAAGCATGTGTTCAAGTTGTTCACCTGTCCTCCATATATACGTTAAAGATTTTTATTTTTGTTTTTATAAGGGTACGTTAAAGATAATACTATTCTTTTGGAATTTCCTCCCAAAACTTGGTGCAATCAATGAGTTCAAAGGGCATTATGAGTTTAAATGCAACGTAATATACCTTGAATTAAGGTGCAATTTGCTATGGTAGTAGCGAAATTAATTTACTCTGAGAAAGTATTGACTTAAGATAGAAAACGTTGTTTTATAAAGAAAATGCTAAAGTTTTCTTGAGTAGCAGTGATTACAACCTTGTGCAACTTCCAACATTAAAATTTGACAACTTTATCCGACCCTATCTATATATGTTCTTATTTTATCAAATGTATTTTATTCTTTTCAAATTAATTGAAATATTTTTTATTTATATTATTTCAAAATAAATAAAATATTTTTTATTTGAAAACTTTTTTATATGAGTAAAACTATCAAAACATCCTACTTTATATCAAATCAAATCAATTCATTTCATTATCATTTTTATTTTATTTCATTTCCTACTCTCTCACATACATTAATAATGATAAAAATATCATTATTTATTAAATTTTAGATCAAAATATTTCGATTAATTAGGGACGAAAAAAGTAGTGTCGACCTGGAGTAATATTTGATCTAACGTACAACAATGACCGTCTCCAGCATCTTCGTCTATTACTAGTATTATACTTTCACGCTTTTGTAGCTCGGCCCAAGTAATCGTAGCGTGCTAGTATGAAAGATACATCATGCGCATGGATGATTGTTCAACAAAATGGAGTGAGATTGAAGAAAAGCATAAATCCGCCCGACGTGTCACGTGCCTGCCAGCTGCGCACACCTTTCGACCTACCAGCAGGTCGGACACCAACCGTCCTAATTGGCGGGTTATGATTGGTTGGACCCCTCAGTTGGTTTGGTCAGCAGCCAAGGAAGGAGTGTGACTACTCCGCATGACCAGTCGTCACTCTTCACCTCCTCTCCTCAGGTCATCTTTTCAGACGTGTTTTCTCTTCGTTGTTTTTTTTTCCACTCACCGTGTCTTAAAATACACCCGTTCTGATCATTCGAATTATCTTAAAATACAATAAAAAAATAATCCAAAATTAAAAAAATTAAAATCATATTAATAAAAAATAATTCAAAAAAAAAAATAGAATTTTTTCAAACGCTTCGTTTTGGAAAATAAATAGTTCATCTGAGACAGTATACAACTTTTCTCATACGCTTTGTTTCTGTTCAAAACAGAACATCTGTTTTGTTTCATATAACAAAAACATTCTATTTCACATAACAAAAATGGCCTAGAATTATAGTTTTTTGAAATTATTTTTCCATTTGTTGTTTTTTAGAATTATTTTTGAATTTTTATACTTTTAGATAATTTATTATATAAGAAATAATATTTTCTATTATCATAAAAGTTTTAGTATCATAAAATCATCAAAAAAATCATCTATGACACCACACTAACTCATAATGTAGTATAATAAATATCACTATCATAACTCAAATTTCACAAAAAATTAACAAATACCGAAATTCATTTGTCAAAGCAAATTGTTTTTTTATATTTCGTGACGAAGAGAGTATTATTTTAGAATCGAAAATTGGTGAAATCTATCAAATGTTTACTAGTTAAATTATTGAGTGACTCAAATTAATGGTTACTTTTATGACAATACGTATTAGTCACATTGATTTCTTTCGACTGAAGCTTATATTTTTATCAATTGTTTCCAGATTTGAAGAGTGTTTCCTAATAAAATTGTCCAATTTTGTGTAGCATAGGAAGAAATTTATGTCAACAAATACGACAAAGAACATTAACATCTATCAATAGTGACTCTGGCAAGTATTTTGATTATGTTTTAGATTTTTAGTATTTTTTTTCGTCCCATAATTTTTACGTTTAACGATCTACTCAATTCTCTCAAAGTTTGAACAATATTATGGGTTAATTTTTTGATGCAAACTTAATTTGATCGTAATGACAAAACAATTAAATATTTTTATATTATATTATATTATATAAATAAGGATTCATCAAAATACATATTCAAGAATAGATCAAAGGCAATATGATGTTTTCATTAGGTGTTGTTAGAGATGAATAGATTATGAAGATGAAATGATCTTGAAAATTTTAAAAATAAAAATAATTTTTTAAAAAATATCCATCATTGAATGTGTTATAACAACACACAAATTATATATTGTTAATAACAAACTCAAATTTTTTTTTTAAAATATTATATTATAATTAATGAAACTCACGAAATATGAATAAATATTAATTTTTTTAAAGTCAAAGTTTATGATTTAGAGTACTGTACTTTGGTCACTAGATACTCTAACTCCACAACTTTCTTACAAGTGAGAGTTTTTTAGGGTTAATGAAATTAAATTATCCGGTTCATACGTACATCATGATAAAACGGAAAAGTTACCATAAATTAATTACAAACAAACGAGATCACGATTCGGACAAATCCTTTACCTTGCTTTCCATATATATTCTTACACGCCAAGAAAAATTCTTCACCGATATAAATTCTCACACACAGACCAAAACGCCTCTCATAGTCTATCTCACCGCACCCAATTTAAAACAGCCGTTTATATTTCTCTCTCAAACCAAAACATAAGCAGAACGAATCCACGGTCGAAGAAAAAAAGAAAGCCATTGTTGTTGAGATCTGTGGAAAAAGATGATGGATGTTCAGGTTCAAATGTGGTCAGAGGAATTCGAGAAGTTGATTTTCAGAATGACAACTCCAAGGTTTGTACTTTTATTTATCGTGATCTGATTTTTTGGTTTGTGTTTTTTCATGGTGTTGTTGATTTGTGTTGATTGATGATTTTTGATTTGGGTTTTTGGATTTGTTGTTTGAATGAGTAAAGTTTGGGTTTTTCGAGATGGGTTTTAGATGAATTATAATGGGTCGTTTTGGTTTTCGGGGTTTTTGTCTCAATTTGCGTTGAATTTGCTTGGATATTAACAATGGAGGTTTGCTTTTGCTTGAATGCTTGTGAGAGTTTCTGTTTTCCGTCGATTGTTGCGTGAAAGTTGCTAAATTTGTCTTTTTAAGAAACCCACAAATCAAATTACACCTCTTCTCTTCTCAAATTTAATTCTCGATTTTCCAATGCGTATCTTTATCATGGGTTTCAAATCCTCTGTTTTGGCTTTGTGTTTTCTTAGTTCTTGATTCTTTCTTCCGAGTTTTTCAACCGAAATTCGTCTTTTTCAATTCAGACACCAGAATTCAAAATTTTGAATTTTTTTATATTTTATTTTTTTGAAATTGAATTTGAAGTCTCATATTTGCCAAAAAGGCGAAATCTGATTACAATTTGGTGACAATTTGCAGTGTGAAGATTGAGAATGGAGTTTGCCCTTCAACAACCATCGTCAAGGTAACCTTTCACCATCAACCATCAATCTTTAGCACCAAAACCTTCTTATTTTGGTACCCTTTAGATCTCGATTAGTTTCGATTAATGTTGATGTCATTATTCCAGATCGACAGTGCTCGAAAACACGGGATACTATTAGAAGCAGTCCAAGTTCTCACCGATCTTAACCTGTCGATTGAAAAAGCGTATATTTCCTCTGATGGGCGATGGTACATGGACGGTGAGTGTCCTCGATTGATTGGACTCGAACAATTTGATTAGCATCATTTATAAATCAGAATTCTAATCTGAACTCATTTTGCAGTTTTCCATGTCACTGATCTGTACGGACAGAAATTGACCGATGAGAGCGTGATCTCCTACATGGAACAGGTAACTTGTTACATACTGTATCAGAATTCGATGTTCAGGATAGGTTCTCCTTGTAAGTGGTTTTAATGTGGATCCTGACTTCTTGTTGGCGTATTCGTGGTTAGGCACTTGGTAGCATTCACTGTATGGGAAAGGGATCAGGGAGGCATACCGGGATGACAGCGTTGGAGCTGACCGGGACAGATAGGATCGGTCTTTTGTCCGAGGTGTTCGCAGTGTTGGCGGACCTGCAGTGCAATGTGGTTGACGCCAAGGTGTGGACTAACAATGGGCGGATTGCGTCCCTCATCTATGTGAAGGATAGTGACTCAGGTTGCCAGATCGAGGATAGTAAGAGGATCGAGAAGATTGAGTCGATGCTTAGACCGGTGCTTAAAGGGGATAATGACATTAGGAGTGCTAAGACTAGTGTCTCGATGGCGGTGACTCATAGCGAGAGGAGGCTGCATCAGATGATGGATGCGGATAGGGACTATGAGAGGAGATCCGATGTTGGAATTTCGGGGTCTGATACCCCTATCGTGACAGTTCAGAATTGGGCACTGAGAAGCTACTCCGTCGTAAATGTCCAGTGCAAGGATCGGATGAAGCTGTTGTTCGACATTGTTTGCACGCTGACTGATATGCAATATATCGTGTTCCATGCGACCGTTAAGACTGATGCTGGTGTTGCATATTTGGTATGTGCTATTTAACTTTTGATTCTGTGAATGTTTGAGAATCGGTGTTATGAATATGTTCTGATTCGCTCTGCATATTCCTGTTCTGCTTCAGGAATTCCTTATCAGACACACGGATGGTACTCCGATTAGTGTTGATGCTGAGATGCAACGTGTGATTCATTGTATACAAGCCGCAATTGAAAGGAGAGATCCACAGGTATGTGCTATCACTTAAATCTGATCTTAACTATGAATCTAAATCTAGTATTTCAATTTGGTTGTACTAGATTGCTATGAATTTTGCGTCACTCATCTTCTTAATATGTTACTGATGTATCTAAACTTGTTTTATTGGTACATTGCAGGGTGTAAGGCTAGAGTTATGCATGAAAGACCGTCCGAGCCTACTGGCCACCGTAACAAGAACATTCCGAGAAAACGGCATAAACATCACAAGCGCCGAGATATCAACAACATCATCTTGCATCGCACACAACATCTTCCATGTGACAGACGCCGAGGGTCGCATTCCTAGTCACAAGACGATCGAGAACATACGGGAGAAAATCGGATTCGACAACTTGAAAGTGAAGGATCTACCTACATCCTGCCACAACAATTCCCGAACGGATGGGCCAAGACCTCACGCGACGCTGTTGTCGCTTGGGAGCATAGTGAGGAAGAACCTACTTGGCCTGATCAAGTCATATTCTTGAAACCCAAGTGACCCTTTTGCATTCTTGCAGGGGCATTGTGGTCATTTTATAATGTAGGTGATGTGAATACTTGTAGTGGTACAGGTAAAGTGGACCATGATGATGATGATACAAGTAGCAGATGGAGGCAAGTGAAGAATATATGAAGAATTTTGGAATTTGAAAGTGGGAGGGAAAGTGAGATTATGATAGAATAGAGAGGGGAAATGTCTATGTTTGTAATTTGCGTTGCAATGTTTGGTTGGGGAGAGATTAGGTAGGGCGCTAGAGAGAAGTGCTAGTATTGTTTTTATATGTTTGGTGTTATAATAAAATGGGCATAGAACATTTTTATGTATAGGTGAATTTTGAAATTACTAGTAATATGAGTTGGTTGATGTTTGAAATATTGGTATGTTGGCTCCAACTACTTCGCAAATTGACTTGATATATGTAGAAGTTTCGAAGGGATTCTTTTGATGTTACTGTTGTATGTACGGAGCTAAATAGTTCGAGAATCGAGATATATTCGAGATTATGCAGAATTGATTCAATTGAATGTAACATTGTGTAACTTGGTAAAGCATTGTTGTTTGCGAGTGACATCAATGACCTAGTAATACTGATTACAATGACCTAGGAGTATATATTTAGAGAGAAAATTCTTATTATTTTTCTCAAAAGGTAGCGAGTAAATTCTTATTGGGCTGAGACGCGTTACTATGGTAAAACATTGGATGATGTTTTGACCTGGTAAGCTTATAAGTAATATTGATGGCAGCTTAATATCATCATTAACGTATATGATATGTCACACATATCCAGTTCCTCGACAGTAACCTCGTTTACTTATAAGTAGGAGTAATTAAAAGAATCGTACTCGTTATCATTGAACTATACTCCATATCATATGTCAACTGCAAAAAATGTTCACCATTTCACAAAAAATGTGTTGGAAAAAAAATAGTCTGCTTTCACAAGAAGAGAAATACTGAATACTCTCGTTTGTATATGATTACAATTATCTATTTGGATACTCTTTTTATGATTGGTTCATTTGTAATATTCATTTCTAGAGCCGCACGATTGGTTAATACAATCCTAAAATCCATCAATTAAAAAAAAAAATCTAAATGAAATGTGTCAGAAAGATTACAATTAACATTTCTCTTCACAAGAAATATGTGATTGATTCCATCTTGCCTTAGGATTATAAGTGTATGCTTCATCAATGCAGTTTTCGCATTGTGCTAAAATTTATCCTCTTCAACTTTTCGGGACATTTAATTTGTCCTCTCCACTAATGGGTTGAAATGTATATAAATATATAATATTACAATCATTTTTTTATTGATAAATTAGGATTAATGGGTTTTTAATACTATGGATTTCTAATGATTAATAAATGGGTTGGAGATTTAATAAAAATGGGCTTATGATCCTTTAATGCTTGATGTGTGATTGAGTTTCTAATACTTAATGTGTGTGCAGGATGATCATTTTTTGGTTTGCCTTCGTCCAACGAGTACAGAATCAGGCTCGCTAAGATGCTCCAAAACTTCACTGGAGGTTCCAAAATGTAAGAAGAGCAAGTCATCTGCAAGCAGCAAAACACAAAGACATTCAACTATAGCAAGATATTTGCGCATAAAAATTAATATAGTCCAATGACATTCCGCAATGCAGCTGGGGTTCACCATGCCTAAAAAATAATGAACTATATGTATTTTAGTAAGCAGGACGTGACATTCCCCTTGAACACCGTAGTGCACATGCTTCAAGTTTTAAGAATAGTAGAGATGGATGATCTAGCAAGCATAATATTCACTACCAATCTGGACATACAAGCACAATAGCCATACATTTGGTGCTTCCCCAATTTGTCGACTAACTCATTCCTTTGAGTTGTTATATAGCGTCTTAGAAGAAAGATAATAGGACAGAAATGGAACCACAGTTTCCTAACTGCAGTAGGCAACGAAAAAATGGAAGGTGCAAACGCTAAGCCAGATTAAGTATATTCGTCAGGAACCACTGCACATGATTTTTAAGAAGATACACGAACAAACTGAAAGTGCCGAACAACTAGTTAAGCGATTTTAATTTTAAAGCAAAGCTTTAAACCAGATAATGGTATCAACCTGCATTTTTAAATGCTTGTCTTGCACAATAAGCGATAGCAAGAATATGATCAAATAACAAAGGGACAGGCCCATCTGGATCATCTGCAGCTAAATAAGGAAGCGGCAGAAACTCTTTGCCCATTGGGTTAGCCCACGGCACTCTCTTAGAGTCTCCTCCAGCATGGAGTAACAAGATGTGCTTTGACGACGGTCTTGATCTTCTTCCCGAGTTGCTCGAAAATATTGCTCCATACTAAAGAGCAACAACCAACGAAACAAACACAATCAATCCAACAGAGTCATGGAAAGCAAAGCATTCCACTTCTTCCGAACTAATTCCCAAAAATCTCATTCCCTACATCGGGTATCCCATTTTGCCTTGCGTCAACAAGGAGAAGACTGAGTCTAAGCGAAGGTTGAGAGTAGTTTAAGTGTCGCACGGGTCGTGAGTCATTAACCCGTGACAGTTGGTATCAGAGCCAGGTTCCTCAAGATGTGCTTTGTAGCCAAGAATTCAACAACTACCGAGGAAATGCCTCCATCTTCGACCCTTGGCAATAGTCCAGCAGATTGAGAATCCTCATCCTTCAAATATGAGGCATGCAATCGTGCAAAATCCGTCAATGCCAGTAAATAGAACATCCACGTAAGGAAATGGGCATCGTAATCTTAAGTTCACTGACATGTGAGAGTTTAAAGTGCTGGCAAAAGAATCCACGAAACTGATGAAGTATGCATAGTTTCGTAATTCTATGCATACATTTAAATGGAATAAGAACACCAACTCGGCATAATTAGCAATAGAAACAAAAGAAACAAGAATGTCACTTGAGCAGAACTAAGTTGCAAATCATTATGTATGAAGCTCGATCACTTTCATGACTCCAGAGACTTCATTTACCATTAAAAGATCAAGGTAGCAACGGTATAAATGGAGTGAGCGCAGCGTGCTCGTCTGAACTCACTGCATCAACAGTTGAATTGACGAGTGCAATCGAAATCACCCCTCCATAATGTTGTCACTTATGAACACTCTAGCTTACAAATTGATCAAAATGTTAGAGCCAGCACGAATCAAATTCGATATTCCAAACTCAAACAGACACACGCAAGAAAAGCTTCGTCGATCGGAGACTACATACAAACAATTTGTTTTACACTTTTACTAACCCTTCCAAAACAGTTTTCACTTTGTGTTCATCCCTGTAGCAACCATTTGTCTTACACATACAAACAAAGGCAGATCCTCATCTCACATAAAAAAAATGGTGATTTCGAATTCTCAATCAACGCAAAACGTAATCAAAGGCTCATCTCACTGAAAAAAGAAACATGTGTTATGGCGTCGCCCGGGCTCGAACCGGAGACCTTCAGTGTGTTAGACTGACGTGATAACCAACTACACCACGACACCCTCCTTGGTGGATTTGCAAAATAATTAATCTTTCACTATAACAATATAAGGAACGGTTTCCCACAAATTGCAATTTTATGTGGGGGTAGAACTTTTTGGATTTTAAGAAAAATTAGTGATCTTTACTGTAACAAACAACAAGATAATGAAATATATTATAATAATGAGTATGAAAAACTTTATCAAATGTAAAAATAATGTGAAGTATGTATTTTGGGATAAATCCAAACAAAAGATATTGCATATAAAAGGAAAAATTTGTTAAATTATTAGTAATTTTTTTCATATACGTCCTTGCAGTATTGGATGAGGATCATCAGCTATGGAAATGAATACACCACATGTGTTGCAAAAAAAAAAAAAAACCAACTCTATCTCCGTTAAAAGAAAAACAACTCTTTCTCCATAATAAATATAACAAATTGATCGACACGATATTTTCTGTATGTGTTGAATTTTTGATGTAAAGATATTTATGTCCTTAAAAGGCTTGTGAAAATAAGGAGAGAAAAAAAATGAAAAGAGAAATGATATTGGGATGAATAGATGTGATATAAAATACTCCAAATAAGATAATTCTGTAATTATTATGGGATATAAAATAAAAAATAATGGTGTTTTGGTATATTTTTGAAAAAATTTCAAATAAGGTAGTGTTTCAATTATTATTAGACATAAAAAAACAGTGTGTTGTATTTCATCCGTCCAAAATAAATTACGACACATTACTACATATGATCATTGGACATAAATTACAATGTTTTGAAAAATGACAAAGATTTAGCATCAAAATGTTCATGTTACCATTATTTTTTATCACATCATCTTTATAATCATTTCCTTTTATGTCTCGATTCATTTATAATTCTAACCATTTTTCTTTCATTCTCTCTCTCCCCCCTCCTATTATATCCACCCAATTACTCTATAAACCTCAAAAGGCATAAATGTAAAAATAGTTCAAGTCAATGCTTTCATTAATATTCATGTCAAGTCAATAAATCGTAATTTATCGGAGAAGGAGAGAGTCATTTTTATGAAACGAAGGAAGTAATATAAAAACCTTTTAAAAAACACAACCCTTAAAAAAAAATAAAACAAAAAACAGCTTTAAAAAAAATTCAATGGCCCGAAACGCTTACAGCACACTGTGTTGCACTCATTTACACAGCAGGTGATCCTCATCTTGAAGTTGAAGTATTTAGTATGGTATGGGGAGGTTGTTACCCGCGACATACAGTTGAACTTGGAGAAGGTTGCATTCGGTGCATAGATACAGTCAATTATTTTGCGTTTGAGAATTAAAGTGTCGTATTATGATCTTGAATGCTAGGCAGAGAATCTCGAAGACTTACGTTTTAGGGGTTGTGTTCAGAGTAATCCATTTTGCTTTGATAATTATGAGGATTGTAAAAATAGTAAGCATGCGATTGAAAAATAAAGACAAACTAAACTCACTTGTCGAAACTGAAACTCACATAAAAGTTCTCTCACCCGTATAGAACCTCGTGTGATCTAAGCATCACTTCAAACGTTACCATCTACCCCGAAAATGGAACAGCCGACAAAAAAATTAATTAGCACAACTCTCAGACTTCAAATCCACGAATCATAATATCATGACAAAACATCCCACCCTGGACGAAACTTCAAGCATCTCATCATCATAACCAAATCTCAAACCCATTAAAAAAAAAAAAAAGCAAACCCAAAATCACCTATAAAAGGCAATGCAAGCTGAACAAACTTTGTTATCTTGTCAACTCTCACAAATTAGTTGACAAAGTTTGGCTAAGTTTGATCATGGAAATGGGGAAAGATCAACAAAACGAGGCGATTGATTAGATACATAATCAATGATCAGAACTTCGAGGATATGTTGCCTGTTATGGCGGAGAAGTTGGACTTGGACGCCTTTGTGGCGGATCTGTGTGGTGGGTTCAGGATGCTGGCTGACACTATGCGAGGAGTGATCACGCTGGAGAGTATGAAAAAGAACGGGGGGATGTTGGGAATGGAAGGGATGAGCGACGAGGAGGCGGTGGTGATGGTGATGGAAGGAAATGCTGATGGCGATGGAGTGTTGAAGGAGATGGAGTTCTGCGTCTTGAGTTTAGGCCGAGTCCTGAGTTGATGGATCATGCTGAGGCTTGGCTTGAGAGAGCTATTGATCTAGAGCTGATGAAATATATATGAAGATGATTATGGTATTGTATGTTTAATAATGCTCTTGGATGAGAGAAGGAATCACGACATATATTAACTAATGTCTTGCTTTCGTTTATAATGTAAGATACTAATGATTAACAGGGTCATCGTTCAATGACGGTGCCCCCAAGCTATGATTGTCGTTTGGCTATTGTCACCCAAGTATGCATCAAGATCTACGATTGATATCATGTTTCTCGTTATGATATCACTAATCCAGGGATTGCTGCTTGTATGTCCCAGACGCAGACTATTATCAAAGTGAGATCAAAACATTAACTTCTCTAGCAGAATAGCACCATTTTTTCCAATGCAGTCTGCCTTCAAGAACTGAAACTTTCATAGTAGCGTAGAATAATTCTGCAGAACAAGATATGTAACTTAGAGGTCTGTCACTATAGAAGCATAAAAGGAGCAGGGCTGATCACGTTCTATGCACGAGTAAAAGAGCGCAATAGGAATCATAGGATGGCCGATTCTCACCATGCGAAGTGAGTAAAAGAATCGCCAAAAGCACTGATGAATCAATTCTTTGTGAAAAATTCTGAGAAACCAAAGCAAAGCGAAAAGAAAGAACAATACCGGATCCAACAGTAAAATAACTACTGAACTGAACTTCACACGTAACAGAAAAACTAGCAGTAAGTCACATAGGAACTTAAGTCACCAAAACAGACATTTCCGAATACACAAGATTTTAGGTTTAGTCTACAACTCATCCAGAGAACTACCAGCATCTGGATAGTAATTTGTAGCTGAGCATTGCAACAACTCCAAAATCTCCTTAACTACCACTACTCCTCAAGTCCTTGATCTCCTCACAGGAGAACGGCTGCAAACAAAGAACAAGTTTAGAAACAATTCATCACAAACAGCAGGCAATATGGAAAAACCAGTGGAGCATTGAAAACTACCTGCGGTAACGGCCATACTCAGGGCTACTTGGACGATCATATGCTGGGGGAGCATATCTGTCATAAACAGGGGTCCGAGGGCGTCCATAATCAGGACTAGGGCGGGCCCTGCGGAACGCCGGACTCCTGGGCCTCGCATATGGGCTCTCCCTACGACTAACATACCCTCCTCCTCTTCTGGGACTAGCAAGTCTGTCTCTGTCATCCCCTTCATCATCATCTCGGAGTGCGTACTCAACAGAGATCACCCTGTCAAACAACTTGCTGGGACAAGGAGCAGCAGCTTTGCATCACAGATAGAACCATGACAACAGGTTATATACTATTAGCACTAACAAGGACATAAATCTACCTCATGTGTGTGCATTCCAGAGCTTTAGTCGCTTCCTCTAGTGTTGCAAACTGAACAAAGCCAAAGTTTCTTCGAATTCTAATACTAGTAATCTTGCCATACGGTTCAAAGTGTCGCTCCAGATCTCGGACTTCAGTGCGCAAGGGATCAAAGTTAATGACAAACAGTGTCTTTGTTGGCCTCTGGTTACCTCCTGGTTTGGAGCCGTCACGATGCCGACCACGTTCACCCTAAAACCATTAAAAAAAAAGATTTCATTGCAACACATTCATAATAAAATGTCTCGTCTCTAAAGTTACAGCATCACACACGATGCAAAAGAAGATATGTATAGCATACCCTTGCCCATTCCACAGACAACTTCCGCCTATCATAGCCAAATGGTATATTGTCAAGACCACGAATGGCATCTCTCCCATCACGTTCATCCACAAAATAAACAAAAGCAAATCCTGCAGAACAAGGGGAAAAAAAAAGAAATCAATAAAAGAAACAGCAATTCGCCATTTTGAGATGCCTCCCTTGAGGCATAATCGCATATAAAAATATTGATTTTTGTCTTCTTCAGAACTAGAAAAATAAGGTACAAAACCTGCAGCAATGTGTAGAAGTGATGCACTAAAGGATGGACAGGCGAACAAGGATGAGGGTAATCAAGGTTGCATTTTAAACTATAAAATCCAAAGTATCACATCTGTCATTGTATGTATTCTTCTGCCATTCATAGTGCATGAGTTTACAATTAGAGGCATGGCGAGAATGGTATTGATGGATGCCCGAATGGTGGAAGGCAGAGCATGGCATGATGGCAAGATGAATTGGTTGATCCAAGCATGGCCATTGTAGTAAAATGATAACTCTAAGCAGTCAAGTGGTTGAAAATGGATGAACGGTTGAATAAAATGCGGTAGAGTTCCAGCTGCGATAGGGAAGCAAGCAGCGAAACTAGGAAGCCACTACATTTCTATTGCACAGAAGTGGTAGAATGCAGATGGAAGCTCATCTTCCAATGGTAAGAGTTCCTGCGTCAAAGAAAACACTTAATATGGAGAACTTTCCAAAGAATGTGTACATTTTATGTTGCCTTCAGAGCGAGTTTGTTACACATTTACAATATCACCCAAGTGAGTTTGTTACACATTTAGAATATCACCCTGCTTCAAACTTTTTTACATTTAATTTCCTGTATAAATCATAAAGCTACTTATCAGCCAAGTTCAATCCATTCCTCTTACAGTTTGACACATCCAGGCTCTATCCTCAGTTAAGAAAACAATCGAAAATTTCCCTGCACAGTCATCTGACCAATGATCCCTGTTGAAACCATTCCCCAGATTCCAGTTTCATAAAATAACAGAGGCATCAAGCATATGTGCCGGTCTCACCAATGGACCATGAGAATAATTCATGCTTATTCTTGTTTTCATAACAAACCCTATTGCCGCTAAATAAAAACAAGACATCGAGTAGCTGCTACCCTGCTAAATTGACAGCGTCAACTAACCCACCTCTTATGAACTGCCACGAAATACCCACTCACAATGCAAAGAATAAACAAAACCGCATTCATATATCGGAAAAACAATGATACTCAACTTTAAATGCACGAAATGAACACAACAAATAAAAAGTGCATATTGCTAAAAGACATCTTGCTTTTACGCCTACTTGTTCAGAGCATAAAATTGTCATTCTTCTCTATCTCTTTGGTTTTCAAGTCACGGGGACTACGTGAAAGGATGTTAGACACATCTATAATTGCATTGTTCACACAACACCGTAGAGACAATCACTGAGTTTGCACGACAATCCTCTCTCCGACCCCATTATACCTGGAATCCTTCATCACCAGCTACAATAAAATCTATACATTTCACGTTCTCCATCACGACAATCAACACCCAATTATAACCCCTTAAACCAGCAAACCAACCACAATGATCTTACACAGATCCCAAAACCCAAAACCCTAAACAATCATCATCGAACACCAAACAACAAACACACCAAGCGAAACCCAATCGATTCGCAGTATTATACCAGATTTCATGTCGACCCGCTCAACATCCCCGTATTTCGAGAACAGCCGTTCCAAATCCGACTGCCTGGTATCGTACTCGAAGTTCCCGACGAAGATCGGCCTCATTGTTCGCTGATTTCGAACCCTAGTCGCAACAAAATCGAACGAGGAATCGTCAATGGAAGAGGATAGGGAACGTGATTGGGGGAGCGGGGAAACCCTAGCGATGACGGGGTGTGTTTGTGTGGGAGCGGGTCGGGTTGTGGGCTTTTGATGGGTTATTTATATGGATCACGGGGAGAGATGGTAGGTCCAACAAAGCGCGTGGGTTATGTGGATATGGGGTTGTGGTGGGCTGGGCGCGTTTGTGTTTCTTTTGGGCCTGCTTGACTATAGAAGAAGGACTACATTGAGCTGCAGTTATCCAGAAAGTTTGAAGGGGTCTGTCCTTTTTTCTTCTTTTTTTGAGTAAAAGTGGTTACGTCTTTTTTTTCTTTTCTTTTTTTGAAAAAATGGGGTTATGCCTTTTTGTTTACCCACTCTATCCCACATTATTTATAATTATCCTTTTATTTTTATTTAATTATAATATATATATTGTATTATTTTTATACATATGAATATAAATATCGTTTTTATATAAAATCATGTTTAATAATCTCATAACATGTATTAGGTTAAAACACATAATTTACATAATCATAAATATTTTTCATGATAAATTTTAAAAAACTACGTTTAATTATCGTTACATGCGTGTCAAACTTTATATATATTACGTCACCTAATTTACATAATCATAAATGTTTTTCATGATAAATTTAAAAAAAACTGCGTTTAATCGTTATTACATGCGTGTCAAACTTTATATCGATACGCATATAAAATCAAAATATTATAAAACTTATGAGACAAAAGAAATATGTATCATGTCATATATTCTTCCAATCTTATTGTCGGATGAATATGTTGTCGGTTGAGATTATTTATACATGATATAAATGAGCAGTTCTCTTGCGGTCAATTATTACAAACCCAGGTTTCTTCCTCAAAGGATCAAATAGGGCACATATAATGTGTCTATAATGAACAATGGGAGTAACATACATTACTTGCGAAGCATACAGAAAAACACGTAAGTTTTGAATTCCCAAAATACATCAGCCCAACGCCAAAATCATTTCACAAATGTTGTTCCAACCATTACAACTTGTAAACAACCCAATATCAACACCAATTTTACGTAAAACCCTAAATCAAGCACATTAACACACACAAGATCGAAAACCTTCAACCTAGCGATGTCCAAATTGGCCTACTAGCATTCAACGGATCACATAAACATCTTCGTTTTTTATCCAAACTGGAATCCAGATTCTAATCACAAACATCATCGTCAAACCCGAATCCAGATTCAACCAATCACCAATCCTCTCCTCCTCATCCCAGTCAGTTCCCCCAAGATCCTCTCAAACTCTCCCACAACTTCCCCCAACACCACCACTCCACCTCTCCCTTTCCCCACCAGCAACTCCACCAGCCCACACACCATCTCCCCCACTCCCATCCCCCTCACCACCCCCTTCACCACCTCTCCCTTTTCCCTCACCCCAATCCCATCATCCTCCATTAACTTCTGCATTTCCTTCCTCCTCAACACCTTCCCCAGCCTCTCCATATCCCGAATCACAGTCCCCAATGTCCCGTCCCTCATCGAGATGTCCAGGATCGCCGCCGCGTAGCCGCTTGCCGAGCGGTGGTGGGAGGGTGGGGATGAAGGGTATTTTGGGGATTTTAGGTGGGGTTTGGAGGAGAGTGCGGTGAGATGGGGGTGTTTGATGGGGCGAGGTGGGGGAGGTGAAGGAGGAGGAGATGGGTGGTGGCAGTGGTGGAGAAGAAGGGGTGGTGGGTGGAAGTGATGGTGGTGGAGGAGGGGTTTAGGGTTCGATGGTGGTGAGGTTGTCGAGGGTTTCCATGGGAGTGCTGTGTAAAAAAACGATAACCTTAAAAACAAACCAATTTTATCTATTATAATATATACATTGTATTATAATAAATTTTATTATAATAAAAATAAATATTATTGATTTATCAAAATCTATATAAATTTAATACTCGCATAAATTTTTATATCCAATCAGAACGTTTCAATAAATATGAATAAGACAATAATATCTTTTGTTTACGTAGTTGGATTGGATGTTCTAGATATTACCAAGTTTATCTTTCAGAAATATTTTTTCTATTTCAATATAATTATAATTGATTTATTTAATACGATAATTTATATGTGTATTATTTTTTATTGTAAAAATCATTTTGTCTTTTATAATGAAAAAAATAAATATTTTGATTATGACATTAGTTGATGTAATATAAAATAAAAATTAAAAATATTTTGATATTTCTGTAAAATAAATTTTCAAATATAAATATTATAATTTAATTGAAATATTATAATTTAATAAATATTATAATTTTTTGGGACAGAATAAGTAATAGTACTCGTGTTTATTGCAATGTTATGAGTAAAACAAAATAAACTTAATTGAGTTACTTTCACTTGGATGAATTTAAAAAGGTATCGTGAAACAAAAATAGGTTCTAGGAGTTCAAGAAAATTGATACTGCCTTCAGTCATATAATTTTTGCATCATTCAACTTAGGCATATAAATTTATATATATTTTATTTTAATTGTTAATTACATAATATATTTTTTTTATCTATTTTAATTTTTAATCACATAATATTTTATAAATATAAAAATATTGTAAATATTTTAGGATGGATTGATTATAAAAAATTTAGGATGGATGAAATATAAATTAAGTCAATGAGAAATAATGTTGCATCCAACTCTATACTTTCACTCAGTTGTTGTGACATTGATTTACTTTCGGAAGTTTGTTATAACGGGGTGTGAATATTAATTTGAAATCAGTTAACATGATTGATTTTATATTATGAAAATAAATATTTTATGAAATATTTTATTTCATAAAATCATTGTCATAGAATTTTTCATTTAAAAAATTATGATAAAAATTCAATCATATTAACTGATTCTAAATCAACATGTATTTCCCGTCGTTAGAATAATAGGTTATAAATTTTTGTTAAGAGTTAAAATTCATATCGATTCGTTTAACACTTGTCATACACAAGGTAGTTGCATATATGGTATATCACATACTCTCCGAATCCAGCCAAGTCATTAAATGGGCAGGCTCCCTCAAAATAGTGTAATG
Source organism: Drosera capensis (assembly GCA_001925005.1). NCBI lineage: Eukaryota > Viridiplantae > Streptophyta > Magnoliopsida > Caryophyllales > Droseraceae > Drosera > Drosera capensis. Next base: position 86,270 of record LIEC01011205.1, read on the forward strand.
GGCGAAAGCCCAAAGATATGAGCTTATTGTAATTTGTACAGACATGAATGGCCCAGCAAATCTTAGACACCATATCATACAAAGTATATACCCTACCAGTGTTACTCAATGAACATGATTGCACGAGCCCACCCACTTCATCGGTGCATATATTTAAAGCATCCCCACGACAATGCAGATTGTGTCGAGATGATGTAAATAGTAAATATCATCTGTTATTGTCTCATGCTGACTTTTGTTCTAATAGTATGACGATGAAAATTATGTTTTTTTGTTTTTGTTTTTTTTACGAAGCTCCCAAAATATTCGATGTTTATGTTTCAATGAAGGCTGTTTTTTTTTTTAAGATTCATCCTATGATCCCAACAGGATTCGATCGCTTAAAATCTTCATTTAAGAGTTGGGCCGCTGTAAAGTGGGGTGAGGAAACTCTCCGATAAAGCCTTTTTATATGCTAAGTAATTACAGTATGTTTTTCCTAACCATGACGTTACTTTCACTTTTGAAAATCCAACAACCACCATCTTCCAGAAATATATGTGGATCTTTGAAAAGATTTGTCGTAATCTTTCAACGCGGCGACTTGGCATGTACGGATATTATGTAGGCAAACTGAAGATTTACCTCAACAAAACGGCCTCTTCTTCATCCATGAGTATTGCTTAATTCGTTATAATAAATCAAGCGTGATGTTTCAAGTTCGTCGCAATACTGACATTTTTTCAAACCTAATCAAGCAAACCATATATCTCCCTATATCTTTTTGGCTTCACAAACATTGTAACGAAATCAAAGCAAAGCAATTAGGCAGAGCAAAGAGACAACAAATGTAGCTGAAGCAATTAAACCGAGGGACAAAGACTACACAAAAAAGTAGGTACATGTCCTTTTGCCCTTGGAAAGAAGCCATAAACGATAACCCAAGAAACAATATAATGAGAACACTTTGATTTATCCCTTCGACATCATCCCACGCTCAAAAAACAAAAGGCATATAGCATATGGTCTTTCGGCTTAGCCTTAGACTTAGCAATGTAGCTACATATATACATATACATGATCATTTCCTATATAATGATCGTATTGCAGCGCAAAGTTTTCTTCCGTTTATTGTGTCCTCATGGTTGATGGTGAATTCTCGATTGAGGGGACGAAGATGAATGGTGTCGTCGCTAATGGTGATCATAAGGCAATGACGATGAATGGTCATAATGGTGTGCATTATCAGCATCAGCGTCATCGTAGAGAGGAGGCTGCAGCAGCGGAGGCGGTGGGCGATGAGCTGAGGATAGATTATGTGTACAAGTTAGTAGTGACAGGGGATTCGGCGGTTGGGAAGTCGCAGATACTAAGCAGGTTTGCGAAGAACGAGTTCTCGTTTGATTCGAAGTCGACCATTGGTGTCGAGTTCCAGACGAGAACTGTTTCGATCAACTCGAAACTCATCAAGGCTCAGATCTGGGACACTGCTGGACAAGAAAGGTATGCACATTTTCGCTTCAGTATAAATCATGTTCTATTATGTTGTTCTCTGTTCTGTGTGGAAATTTACCAAACGCAAGTTATTCTGGATTTTAACTGGGTTTTTGATAAAAGTGGTTCCTTATAATGCTCGAATAGTTATTTGTACTCTCGACATTACATGCTTTTATCTGATGTTTTCTTATCAATCTTATTCTTGTTTCAAAATTTTTACCTTCTCCTCCGACTCTCGCCAACTCTATCCTCCGTCGTCGGCCATGGATTATACCCGGCGATGAGTAAGAAAAAAACGCAAGCAAATACATAATGGGTGCTAGTTGAAGGGGAAACTCCTCTTATCTGTTTTTCGGCAACCTATAGTTGGAAATCAGGATCGAGCTCATGACGATGAAATCTGGGGGATCAACATTAACTTGAATACCAAATTAGTTGGCGACAAGTAGCTTTCGTTGCTTCCTTCATTGCTCTTGCTTGCCCTTTTACGTATTTATCAGATTATGACTTACATATATACAAAGACATATTCAATACGTCTTCCAGATCAAAATTTTAAGAAGTATTGATGAAGCTTGTAGCTTATATAGTATGATGTCAGGGATGCGACACCCCTTGAGTGCATTATGAAATAGATTCTCTATTATAAATATTTATGATGGAGATAATGTTACGTATATTTTATTCTTTCCGCATCTTATACTCGGCATTATATAGGTATGTTGATTTGCTTTATATATAGGCATAAAATGAGGAAGGTCAAGTATTGAGTTCCTGTTTGGGAATGGCAGTGTGAGAAATTTGGACCATTGTAATTTGTGGTTTTGTCATAGAAATTTTAACTATCCAATAAGACTATAATAAAACACGAGAATTTAGAAAATTATAGGTTTCAGATGTTGTAGTTGACCGGCTGCAACATCTTTATCGTGATAGGAAAGAGTATTGCTGTGTTGCGCATACTCTTCTTGTTTCCATTTTTATGAATCCTTTCTTTGTTTGAGCTAGCTAATCGGCTTTGTGTACATTACAATTTAGAAGGAAAGTAACCTCAGCTTTGTAAAACATTCGATCCGAGTATTTTCTTTACGCATTGTATTGATATGATGCGACTTCATTATCTTACCACCAATATTAGGGAAAAATATTAAATGGAAGCCCAGGAAAATGGAATTCTACTTCTTGCTGATAATGTTATTAATGTCGTAACCCGCAATCGATGTCTCCTAGAGTTTGTTTGGATCTCGGATATATAGATAGACGATGTTATGTTTAAATACCTGAACACTCTGCCTAAAACAGCAATCGACGAACTGCGTTGTGAGGCCATTAGATTATTGGCCTCATAGGCTGATATCTTCGTTGTTTTAGTTCAAAATTCTCTTGTTCTTATTCGTATAGCGTTCATTATTTTATTTTATTTTATCAGAAATACTGAGTAGTCTCTGATGATTTGTTCCCTGCATATCTATGAAGGTACAGAGCTGTAACAAGTGCGTACTACAGAGGAGCACTAGGAGCAATGTTAATATACGACATAACGAAACGGCAGACCTTCGATCATATCCCCAAGTGGGTAGAAGACCTCCGGTCACACGCAGACAGCTCCGTCGTGATCATGCTGGTCGGAAACAAGGCTGATCTGACGGAGCAGAGAGTGGTTTCAACAGACGACGCCCTAGAGTATGCCAAGAGCCAAGGCCTATTCTTCTACGAGACATCAGCACTCAGCGGAGAGAATGTTGAGGCTGCATTTTTACAAGTCCTTGAAGAGATATACAAAGTTTCATCTCGGAAAATACTCAACGATTCTAGTACAAAATTGGTAAATGGGTGTCAAAATACTCCTATATCACTCCAAGGGTCCAAGATTGATGTCATTTCTGGGTCTGATTTTGAGATTAGCGAGATGAAAACATTGTCATCTTGCTCGTATTGTTGATGCATGATGAGCCACTATAAGTCTTTAGGTATTGATTGCTAGAGGGTAACAATGTTATTAATATAATACTATGTGCAGATACGTATATCTTATAAATTTCAGTTTTTAATAGATATTTAAATTTAACTTTCAATTTTTCATTAGAGATTAATGATCTTAATCAAGTTGTCTTCATATATAGAATATGAAGACGACTGAAATCTGAATTCGATATCAACTATTTGATGGTATAAGCGGGTACCGAACGAAGGAAAGTTGAGGTTAAGGTTTAGGTTAGGACACATCGAACATATGAGTTGTATTTGTGAGTGTTGAATGAGATGGGCAAAAGCAAACAGATAAAAGCTGACGAGGGTACTTTTGCTTTGTTTTGTGTAGGCTTGTTTCATTGTAGGCTGGCTGATATCACAAGAGAACGTGCTCTCATTGCATCATTGGGGCCACTGTCTATGTGGATCAGCTTGCTTGCTGGAAATTTAGTTACTTGGTTGTTAGTTGATTGTGGAACTGAATTTGGTTATCACTTAATCACGATGAGTACCATTAAATCAAATTGTCTAAAAGCTATTCTTAAAGCTCCGTGCCCGAATTACTTGACGTTTCGTCATGACCTATTTGGATCTTGAGTTTATGCAGGAAGATTGAGAAGGGTCGCACGACATGTATAATGACGTGATGCATCTTAGGCATCGAAGATTCATTTTTTATGATTGAATTTCAAACATACTTAGAGCAATTCCAATGGTTCTAGCCATTTTGGTATAGGCAAAGTTAAATTTTAGTTATGAATAGTGTTAAATTCTTATAATTTGAGAATGTTGGTTCAGTAATATCATGCTATAATTTGACGATATGCAAAATGAATGGTGAAGAAAAGGCCTCGAATCATAATCGAGTTGTTTATTTTATTGTTGTTAAAGATTAGAGAAACGGTAAAAAATGCATTTGATAATATCCATTGTTATATATGACATGTAATTTGACAATAGCTAAAATTTACATGAAAAAAACATTCATTGGAGTGCAACATTTTTGATCTTTTGCTAAATTTTGACAATATGAACTCATTTATCTATTTTTTTGGTCTTGCTTTTATATTGTATATGAGTTTTGTAGGTTAATTGACGTGTGTTTATCGTATACAATAATCACAGATTTTGTCTATAAAAGAGATTATTGTTTGCTGATATGTAGCACAACAACATTCACTACAAAATCTAGATGTGGCAGGCAGATCAAATCCCATTCCTCACCATTGATTGCGCCGTTCCGCTCTGAATTCTATGTGCAGATAGATGGACCAAATCTTCAATATTATTCATTTTCCCAAGTCAGGATATATCGATAAATTAATATTGAAAGCGCTCTACTTTACTAGGGTATTTTGTTATAGACCAAGTCCAAAAGAGAATATAAGATATATACCGTCGTATCATTGTCGATGAGAGACATTCCTCGGTAGTCATTATTGATCAAAACGAACATAATAGGAATAGGATCTAATGAGTCATAACGTAGTCACTTATGCAAGACAAAACGTCCTATAAAAGAGGAATCAAGCTTCTCTTGTATCTTTTTGATATTCTTAGGAGAATGATTCCTTGTTGAAATTGTACAATTGAGAAAATTCAATGACTAAAAAAACTACAACGAATGCAAAATTTTGAAAAAAAGACAATGAAAATGAGATTTGCACAGTTGAATTTGAAGGCAACATTTTTGTTATCTTTTCTTATGGTTGTAATATATAAATAATTTTCACCTAACATAAGGGAGAAATTCTCTCCTTGAAGTTGCAAAAAATGGGATAAGTCTAGGTTGTATCTATGAGTTGGAGAACCTTGCACAACATGTGACACATGTTTGTCACATCTTGCTTGTTGTGATTCTCAAACTTGCCTTTGCTTGTACAACAAGAACAAAGGACAAGCAATAGTCGATTCTATCCAAATGAATAAACTTCCGAAACAATATTTCACCTCAACTTTCAACCAATGATTAGACATGAGCAGGAAAGTGTACTTCGGCACTTTGTTTTTTTCTTGCACTAGTGCTCAAAACTTTGTACTAGTACTACTTGGCCATGGCATACATGTGAAGCTCATTTTTGTATTGTGTCTTTCTCAACTTCATGCATCACATTGTTGCATTGTTTTTGGTATGTGAATTAGATCACACCATGGCTATTGAAGGTCAAAATGAGATCTCATGTGCAATGATATTTACGATGTCAAGCACTCTTAAGATATATATTAATAGATGTTTTATCATCAATTCGAATTTTTTATAGAGTTGATTTTTTTACATGATATTAGAACAGACTGTGACAAAAGATTACGAGTTCGATGACTGTCTTTTTTTATTTATTGTCACATATGTGGTTTATTATGTGATTTTATATAAAACATGGTATGGGTTAGACCACGAGTTCGATTCCTGCCTTCTAGAGATAAAATGATCATGGACCGATGATATAGATGATAACTAGGATGTCGAGATCGTCTGACGATGATCAATACCAAGAAAGAGAACAAAAAAATAATAATTGTATTGTGTATAAAATATGTGGTTGGAGGTCTATATCTTGAATCCCTTATATTTATATACATTATTGATTTGATTATCAACCCATATTTCTAGGGGTTTTATCTAGGAAGACATCTTACTTATGGAAGACATCTTATGTAAAAGATCTCTATCCTTACGATTATCTTCTAAATTGTCTTATCTGTCATTTATCTTATATTTTTACTGTTTGTGTTAAACTCGGTTCACGAGCCAGAGCTCGGATGCTTTGTTTGTTGGACTGATGATGTTTTGAGCCTTGATCCTGATATGGGAATCTAGACGGACCAGAAGCAGGAAACCCGATTAGTCGGATCCGAGGCATGACCCTCGAGGCCCAGCTCCGAAGCCTAACCCAGTCTCGGTCCAGTAAATGAAAATTAGTGACTAAATAGGATCCAGAAAAACTTATTTTTTTATAGTAAAAAAGGATAATTATAGTATATTATTCATCATTTGCATGGTGAACAATTATTACTTCCTTAAAAGATGCATAAATTAGTCATCCATGAGGTATCATGTGACCTTTTCACATAGACTCCTTGGTCTAATGATGTTAGGTTTTTATTGGACTCATAGCCTATAAGATTAATGGTGTTAATCGGATCGGTTAGATTTAATAGGCTCGTTTTTTTACGATTCAATTTTATAACCCAAAATAAAAATCAAATAGATTAATTAGTCGGTTTGAAAATCAAAACCAAAATCATTTATTAATCAATTCAATTTTTTCGATTCTTAAATGGTTTTGTTTATACGATTTTTAGCGATTTTTTATAATTTCGTCTCAAATATTTTGATATTCTAATTAAAAAAAGACATAAATTATACTAAAAGTATATGAACAAATGATTTTCTTATTAACTAAATAAAAAACATTCGACAAAAAAATAGAAAATATGACTAAAAATTTTTATTTTCATTTCTAACAAAAAAAAAAAGTAATGACAATATCCACAATATTAAGGATATTATGTTTCTTTAGGATTAAAATAATATAATGTGTTTGATATTTAAGTTTAACCATTTTATATAAAATTATTATGGTAATTAATATTAAATTTCGATAATCGATCATAAACAGTTCGGTTAATATGTTTATCATTGATTTCTTGGTTCGATTCAATTTTAAAACACGATTTCATTTTGTTAACTTAAATCGAACTATCTAATAATCGATTTGAACAGTTTCAATTTATCGATTTCGATAATGATTCAAAAATCAATTTCGACCTCCATTTTAACAACCTTACATAGGTTCCTTGTTCCCTGTGCCAAAATTATTATATCGTTTGGTCAAACTGTTTATCCCAAATTGTTTGTACCATTTTATATTTGAAAAATATTGTGTGGTTAGGAATTAAAAAAGATGAAGAAATAAAGATTGTGTGGTTGAGAATTAGAGTTGAAAAAAAGAGATAAAATCTAAATTTATGTGAATAAAATGAATGTTATAATTATATTTGGATGAAGAGAGTACAAGATAAATATGATCCTTAACCTAATATAAACTTGCAACAAGCACCTCTTTTATATGTTTTCTCCGTCCAAAAAAAATATAACGATTTGACTTTCAGAACTGTTTGTTTTGTATCTTTCAGTGCTTAGTAAGACATCTCGACGATAACCTTTTGAGTCAATCTCAGATTGAGATATGGATATGGTTTTAAAATTTGTTAGACTAAATAGAAAAATTGAAATAACAACATTGTCTTTTAAGAACAAGTTCAATTTTGATGTTAAAATGGATGTAGTTATTGTTATAATTTGATATAAAAAAATATTTTTATCTTCAATTATAGTACTGTCATTTTAATATTTAGTTCTATTTTATACTTAAATGGTTTCATTTGAGCAAATTTTCTCTCAATCTTATTTTTTTTATTTATTTTAGTATAACAAGTTCTATTGTTATTTTTTATAAAGTTCTTTTCAGAATTTCCTACACATTATACCATAATTGTTTTCATCGAATTTTAAATATTTTTATTCTATAAATTTTTCCAAACATATTTTATATATTTCTTTATTAAATAAGTAAATTTATAATCATCATAATTTTTTGAAAATGAAGAACTTTAAAAGTAGTTATAATCGATGATGTTTCAATAATAGCTATATTCATATTTGATTTTAAATATAAAATTAATTTTAATTCGATATTATTTTTTATTCAGGATTAAAATACTATTTTTATATTTTGATTTAAAATTTCAGATATAACATCGTATCAACTCATTGTTATACTTGGTCTCAATCATCAAAACAAGAGTCCATTATGTCTTCCCGATTTGTCTAGACTATAATCATAGCAAAATAGTCCTTCACATAGCAAGGAACATGAAGGCTCATAGGCTGAATCTACACAGTTGAGCAGCTACATGTCTATGCCTCTCTTTTTTGGATCATCATCATTTCAAGTGCCAGACCATAATCGCCTTTTGTTCTAAAGGGAACATAATGAAGTCTAATGATGAACCTGTCGAAAGTTACATTAATGTTGAACATATACTAGCATGAAATGAATAGAAACAACATGTAATGATGAACATGTGGTTTATGCATGCAGAAACGTATGATATTATGCGAATGAATAAAGCTGTCCCTCAATGATGAAGAACCATAATTAACTATGCAAAGTTCAGGAGAAATATTACGCACATTTAACTTGAATCCATGATTCGGGTGAGATAGGGATATATCGACGATTAATAAAACGTCGTCCTCTATGTATCGATTAATCGCAACATTTTCAATGCAGTATACTTCGTCATTTGTCAGTCGCTACTCTTTTCAGGATCGTCTCTTCGAAAGATCAAGAATGCGATAGAATTAGGATTATCTGTATCGTATTCTGATGGTAACACGATCACAAGTATATTAGGATATTCCTACTCAGCAACACATTAACAGTCGATTCCAGCTGTTGTTCCCGTCCAACACTGAGACATCATTTCTCGTCCGACATGCATGTGCTAAACAAACCGTCGGTACTTATCGTGCAAATCAATGGACCAAATACGAAGCTGAGAACAGAACTATGAATCACAATAATCATTCATTCATTTCTTTCGTTACAAACCCATAAGTTCGATTCACAGAAGTACAATAAATTTACAATTTTAAACCTCCTACAAATATAACCCCCCTCCAGCCCAAAACCAATCAACACAGCATATACACCTAACAATATTGGTACCACAATACAGAAGAAAACAGTGCCCACTATCTATATGAAATTAAATTCCCCAAAACTGGAAAAAAAGGTACAATCATCATCCATCATCATCGCCTCCTCCCCCGAATATGGCCCGACTACATACAAACCATACCCAAGAAAAACCCCATTAAAATTCAAGTATGGCCACATTCTAAAGAATATTTCTAATAATCCCAAAAAAAACACAGCCGTCGATCACCCATCATCAACCCCTCCCAGCAGTAAAATCGAACGACTCAGATTTCCTATCACTTTTCCGCCTCAAAAACCCATAAAACTTCCGAAACTCCTTCACCCCATCATGGCACCCGACCGGACCGGCATCCCCTTCCTCCTCCCCCGAACCGGCCGGTCCCAGCTCCCCGCTCACCAGTCTCCTCCCGGTTTTCCCACTCCCTTGTAAAGCAACAATAACAGACCTCAAAGCCCGGCTCGGGGAATTCCGGTTCAGTAACATTAGTTCCCCGATCTCGGCCGGACTGAGAGTCGCCCCGTTCTGAAAAATCTCCTCTACTTGATGAAAGAGTTTGTGATCTTTCACTCCGAGGTAGCTGACGGCCAAGCTCTTGAACCGGTCGAAATCGCAGAGCGGAAAATGAATGCTCACGTCGACCCGGCCCGGTCGAAACAGACCCGATTCGACCGGGTTTAAATTTAAAGCAGAATTTGAGCTCGTCGTCATGGTGAAGATCATGATCCTTTCATCGCAGCATGAATTCGCCACTCCGTCCATGAAATTCAACATTCCCGTCACCGTGACGGACGAATTCAATGATGAACTCGATGATGTGTTTGTTATGAATCGATCAAAGTCTTCGAGGAGGATGATGGACCGGTTCGTGGTGGAGAGAAGTAGAGTCTTGAGATCGGAATCCGATTTCACGGCAGTGAGATCGAGATCATAGACGTCATAGCCGACGTGTTTGGCGATGGCGGCGACGAAGCTGGATTTCCCTGTGCCGGAGGGGCCGTGAAGGAGGTAGCTCCGGCGCCAGACACGGCCGAGCCGGTGATAGTATTGCTTTGATTTGAGGAACGAATCGAGATCGGATCGGATCTTCGATTTCAGATCCGATTCCATTGCGATCGTCTCCATCGTCGCCGAATGATTCAACGCCGTCGATCTCCACCGTCCGAGGGAGCCGGAAACGTTGGAATAGAGCCTCAGATCTCGTCGTTTCTGCTCGATCTCGTCCACGACGGCGTTGATGTGCTGCAAATAAGGTCTCAGGATCCGCCTCTTGTCTCGTTTCCGAATCCGAAGAAGAAACGATCTCGATTTCGAGCTCGAGCTTGCTCGATCCATATCGGTAACCTCGTTTTTCCAGGTGAGGCGAGCGCCGAGGAATTCGTCGTGGACGATTTGATTATCGTTCATCGACAACACGATGATGATGCTGTTGATGTTGACGGAATCAGCTGTTGACGAGAGGTTCGTGAAATCGGAGTCCTCGATCGACTCGAGGGAGTTGAGGTAGACGGAGACGCGTCGATAGAGGTGGTTGTCGCGGTTGTGGTGATCGTCGTCGAGGAATTCCGGGATCTTGAGGAACTGGTGCTCGTGGAACTTGTCTGAAACACTTCTCCACCATCGTCGTAGCCTCGCCGTACGGACGGTTCTTCGTAAGAAGAGTCGCGCGACGATGGAGACGACGACGATCACGAGAATAGTCGAGATCAGGCCTCGGACGCCCACCGTGACGGCGAAACTCGCCGTCAGGGACGACCACATGGTCGGGATTTTGAGGAGCTTTGTTAGTGGTTTTGTCTGGGCTGTTTTTTTTTTTGGTAATATGAGGATTGATTATAGGGAATTTAGGAAGTTGTGTGACTAATGGACAAGTGGTTGTGATGGAGGGAGGACATCGTGTCACAGATTAGATTTATAACGAAAACAAAAAAATCAGAAACAATCAATAATACGATGGTGGAGAGGGCAAGAGGAAATGTTTCTGAGGGTTAGTGAGTTTGGGAGATTGGCAAAAGAGGGGAAGGAATGAGAATGGAGAGTTGAGTTGTGTGATTTGGTAAGAAAATATGAGTTTGAGTTTGGAAATCAGTTTGTGCGTATTTATATTTATTGAGTGTCCATGGTTGGTTTCTTTATTTGAAGGGGGGGAGGAAAGGAGAAGTAGCTTTTTGTTTGGTTTGTTAGATTTGATGAGACTTTGGTGGGAGCAAATTCTGATGGTTGTGTGAAGTTGAAAGTGTATGTGGAGGCTAGGAGGAGGAGGGAAAGGGGAAGGTAGGACACTGGCTGTATTCCTATCAAGTTTTGGATTAATGTTACGGCAATCGTGATGATATTCGAGATGAATATAGAACTTATTGTAATCACGTCAAGTATCGAGTCCAATGAGGATGAATATGTTTAGAAAGATTTTTTTATTTTTTATTTTACAATTTTGAGGTAGGGATTTGATATTTGAAAACATTTTTTTTATATTTCTTTCATTACGTGAAAATTATAATATTTTGATTCGAATCGAAAATTTATATATGCATTAAATTTATATTGAATAATATTAAAATTATGATTTATTATAACAGTTGTGGGAGAAATTAGTATGTATATTAGACCTGATTTGATGTTATTATTTATCGAAACAGAAAATATTATAATTTTTATTGGACATCCAAATAAGACAAGTATTATAATTTTCATGAGATAGAAAAAATATAAAAATACGGATAAGATTGTGTATATCATTCTATCATGGATGTCCTTCTCACATCATGTATCATGTATATGACGAAAGATTGTGTGGATATAGTTTTTTTTATAATAAATATATATAATTTTATCTTTATTATTATAATAATACAAATGGATTGTTTTCTCTTGTAAATAATGAAATTTTTTTGACTTGATAAAAATAAGTGTTGTCGTGTTAGGTTTCCATATATTTATAGTCAAAATTTCTTGATCGCATAACATTGGAGTTACGAATCAAATTACCTTGGCCTTGAACACCGTACGCAATTGTAATTTTTTTAGTATCTTGCACCTTGTTTTTACACTAAATATTTGACATTATGTTCTTATAAAGGACATGGAAGGCATTATCTTCATCTTTTGTCATCTTCCCAACTTGATGAATATTTCAACTGTCTTCTATGTTGACAAAATCGACAACCATTTTAGTTGTGGTTTTGACAATGAAGAACTTTTCAGCGTTTGCTTCCTTTGAACTTTGAAACCATTAACCCCTTCAAGACTCCGTCTAATCTAGCTCTATAGTTAAGAATCACGTATATCCTTTGCTAATTGATTTGGATTCCACTAATCTCTTTCAAGTAAGGTACAAATAAAATTATTATAGTATATCATTTTCATTTCCGATGTTTCCTAATATCATCAGATATAGAGTCCGTGATTTTAGGATTGATAAAAGAATTTTTTTATTATTGAATTAATTTTTATTGATCATTTTCAATTTTTGATATAATCTGTCCATAGTCTAATGTTAGACCAAGTTCTAATTGAACCGATGATAGAAGTGTGAGAGGATTAAGATATAAGGAATAACATCGGCTTTCATTAAACGAATCCAAACTTATGGCACAAATAATTGAACTTATAAGGAGACGTTGGACTTGTATTTCAAGGAAGTGAAGTAGATTGACTTTGGCACTTGTAATTGTAATTGTAATTGTGTGTACACATCCAATGGATAAATTATGTAAATCAAGAAAGTAGTAGTTGGACCAAAGTTATTGAATTAAACTCGTCCTCTGAAATTCTGCTAGGTGTGAACAGTTAACCTCGAAATTGATGTTTCTTCTAAAGTCAGCAAAATAATGTGACAATGACATTGCTTTCTCAAATTGATTAGAGGAACTCTAGCTTAGATGTTGTTTGGATAATTTAAGATGTCGTTTGATGTCTTGATAATCATGGAGCTCATGTATCAATTACCTCTCCAATAAATTTGATGTATTTATTATTCAAAATATGTGACTGATTTAAAATCAATCAACATATCCCATTTTATATAATAAAAAAAATTTACTTAAAGATTTTGTTTCATTATAAAATCTTTTGTTTTATAATATAAAATCAGTATCACAAATCCTATTTATTATATGCCTTATTTTGGTCTTCACATCCACAATAAAGTAGATCAATCGGTAAAATATTGGAATAGTCTGGAACTTATTGACTTAGATTTTTTTTTTTTTTGCATTGTCGAATGAGACAATTCTTATATGTATGTTATCGAGGTCTTGTTTAAGGGCTACGAAAATTCCGGGGTCGAAGTTGGTAGCTTGTTCCCAACACCATACTTCAAAAGTTCCTATCTACTTACGCCTAAACAATCGCCAGTTTCAGAAAAATTTGAAGTGTTAGGTTATCTAAAACCTGAATTCCCCTGGACAATGGCATTATAATTCAACATGCTGTAGAACCTGTAAATTAAAGCCATTTACATAGATTGCTGGCATAGACTGGTTTCTAATGCAAAACATATCGCAAAACTGATCTTTTGTTCGAAATCAAATGGCGAAAGATTTGATGGTCTTGTTTCTAGTTTTATTGATGTTCTGTCGTCTCACTGCTAGATCGAAGGCTACCGTGTATAATGTGGGAGGTACTTCAGGTTGGGACTTAAGCACTGATCTTGGTTCTTGGGCTCAAGGGAAGAGATTTGTCACTGGCGACGTTTTATGTAAGTGATAATTCGACTCTGGATCGCCTATTAGTTATTCCCTGCCGATTTTCTTATGATCCTGTGAACATGTTAGGATAAGCCTCAGTAGATGGCTTGGCCTACATAGTTTGTCCTTTTTAAATCTGTATTGCAAAGCGGGAAATAAACTGGCTTAACCATCACGATATTGATTTTGGCCTACATAGTTTGTTCTTTTTCCTGTTTACGACTCCATTAACTATGTTACTCGACGGGGTTCCAGTACGCATCATATAACAACGTATGCGAGCTTACCAAGGAAAACTACGACGCGTGCAATACAACACAACCATTGCAAACATATACCGGAGGAAACACGACGATCACGTTGACACACAGCGGCGATTGGTACTTCGCTTGCGGTAACCAGCTCTATTGCTTAGGAGGAATGAAGCTTCAAGTTAATGTTGCGTCGAACCAATCAGCAACTTCCCCTGCGTCGGCCCCGGCATCTGCCCTGCATCAAAGCGGCTCACTTCCGGCATCTGCCAAGGGTACCAATGTTGCTTCTACAAAGTCATCCTCGTCATCTCCGGTTTTTCCTTCTCCAGCTGATGTTATGTTGCTACCATTATTCATGTTCTTGGCTTGGAACTTGATATATAGCATCTTGATAAGTCACCAATTCTATCACCTTTGATTTTAAGGTTGGGTATGAGTCTATAATACGTGACGGTTTTTCAAATCCGTCCAAAAAAAAAAAAGACTACACATAATGTACGAATAAATATACAATGAATAATCTATCAACTTAAATTTAGTAGCGAAAAGTTATGACTACTGTTCACGCATCTTTTACTCTATTGCGATGCGGCCTCAGCTTTTTACTTTTGCAGTAATGATTTCTTGCACATAAGCTTGAGCAATAACCTTACGCAAGTTAAAATATGCTCCACTTATTAATATGAGTACGATCTACTGATATGATGGAACAAATACTAAATTCATTTCAAATTATTTGAATTTTTTTATTAGTTTTAAAATAAATTAAATGTTTTTATTTTAATAATTTTTTAATATAAAAAATATCAAATCAATTTCATTTTTTATAATATATCAATTAATTATTCCCATTACCGTAAATATATTCATTCTTTATTAAAGTATATAAAAATTAAACATTAAAATAAAATCAAAACGTTTTGATCGTAATAATTAAACTCATGACAATACTATAGATAATGGATTCTTAGACAAAAATGTCACTTCAATGAATCAAAAGAATACACGCAACGCAAACACCACGGAGTAGACATATTCTGCCTCAAAATTCCATTATGCTTTTATTTCTCTTATCATGTTTCTTTCATTTCAATTCGTCTAATCTTTGTGGTATTGAATCATTGTTTCACTGTATGATGATAGACACAACTAGCTTTTTGGTACGTAGATTGCCAAAATTGATCATACACTAACTCGATGATTAATGATTATGTACTTAATATAAGATGTCGACTTCAGATAAAACTAGTTATAAGCTTGCATCCACAATCTTGGAGTTGGAATCTTATATTGTACAGCAGCACCTCTTTGAGGACCTTTTCTTTTTGTTTGGACAGGTTGACGTTGATTTGTATTTCGGATTGCAAACTTAGGGATGTTTGGGAATAATATAGAAAATTATAAAAATCAAAATCACTAATAGAAATAAAAAAACATTTTCTACTAAATTTAATAAGAAAATAAAAATTGGAAATTATTGTTCTAGTTAATGAAATCTCAAATATTATACTCTAATAAATCACAAAACAAAAACAAGAAAACATTTGTTTTGTTTTTCTGCTTTTAACTTTTGGTTCATTGGTTTGAAAAACAAAAATCATTACCAAATATTTCTATTTCAAAGTGAAACGAAAATAAAAATTCAGAAACAAAATCAGCACCAAAGAGACTCTTATTGATGGTAATATTTCTATTTCAGAGTGAAACGAAAATAAAAATTCAGAAACAAAATTAGCACCAAAGAGACTCTTATTGATGGTAAATATGATGAGATGGAGAGTTGCAATATTCGAATTCATGATATAAGGTTATAGGAGTATGTATCAATATAGCTCAAAAATCTGATAGAACTCCGATCATAAATGTATCTGATCGCCCAAGTATATAACGAAATTAACTTATCATTGGAGACTATGCATTAATTTTTTTTAGCGTATATTATGATATCTTATGAGATACAAGTAATTTCCATTATTTTCATATCATAAACATCACTAGTTGTTATACATGGGAATAGAATTGGACTCAAAGTTAGCTAGCCACCAAAAATGACAAGCTCAGTGATGTGTGCGTCATCTGCATAACCAATCATATATTTTTGCTGTAGTTTATGATCGTATGTGTAACTATGGAATCGACAAGATGATGATACGGTTAGCAAGTTGATGATTATAATACTTTTAATGAGGCCCACACACGTAGCACGGTAGCAGCATTTTTCTATGGTACTCCTGTAACGTATGGTTAATATTTTCAACCGAGTATCTGACTTGCAAACAGTGTTTGCAAATTGCTAATCATAATCTTCATTCTCATCTTCACATGAAAAAAATCCATTATTAATCAAATCAGCTCATATCTCATACTTCATATAGACAAGGGATAATTATAAAAAAAAAAAAAACGAAAATGAAGTCTTATTATTGAGGGAATGATTAACATTTCTCTTAACGTTTTCATAAGATTTTGTAAGAAGATGAAAATGTTAGGTTATCAAGTTGGGACATGTACATGATCCATCGTATATGTTAATGTTCTCATGCAATTAATACATGGATTAACATAACCATCATAACGATGAACTACTAACGGTACCCTAATTAGACTTTTGCAACTCTAACAACACGTATTATTTTTTACTTGAAACTTAAAGCCAATCTGATTATTGGTCAGCCCAACAAGGTGGCTGCCTATCGATCCCACTTTCTATACGTTTTTATTTAAATAATCTAATACTTGGGTGGCCAAATCCATGTCATTGACTTGGAACGATTCCGTCGACATCTTGTTGATCCGAGTGGCATGAAAACCGCTTCTTGAACAACGACGCCAAGTCATGGTTGAGCTCAACAAATACCCTCGTAAAACAAATGTTTCTTTGTTGTGTGGGATTTTGTTGGCACTTTCTAGTTTGAGCGTAGAGAAATATGACCGGAAAGTTTATGCTTGCATCAAGATGAAATTCTCTAGGGGAAAAAGGTAAAAAATGATTTGTTAATATTTATTGTTTCCAAAAAGAAATCTAAAAGAATTTTCGTTTGTGAATCCAATAGCCTATAAATTCGAATCATTTTTTAAATCAGTTTTCGTTTACGGACTCATCATCACAAAGTAATATATATCTATTGTTAAATGCAGTTAAAATAATATAAATCAATATTTTATCTAGACCTAATTTCATTTCAACAATTTGTATTTTTCTTGTTGTAAGAGTGCAAGGCTATCATAGTATATACTATAATATACTGTATATAACAAATGAGGCTCAGCTAGATCTTAGTTGATATTTCGCATTTATCACAAACCAAAAAGTGAGGCGTTTTTCTTTGCTTTAGGTTTTGCCTGATGCTAACACGATGAGTAAATAAGCTACCAGACGCTCTAGGATAATTAGTCTATGCCACATAGACGACGAGTCATGTCCGATATGGCAATAGCATAAAAAATATCTGAACATCCAAGATCCATTGGTACCTATTTCATACTATATAGTTATGACCACAGTCGTTGAATGAACTTTTTCTAGGTTTTGGCCCATTAACATCATGGACATAAATACCTTAGCCGTATCTAAAACATAGATTAGTTCGACAGCACAAAAACTGCCTTAAAATTGCTCATTTTGTTCGTTACGTCATTTTTCTAATCTTCCACCCCATTAAATTGAAATGTTTTTCTTTTTTTCAATATCAGACATTTCATGTTATAATCAATTATTGATATTTTATAATAAATTTATATAAATAATATGAAATGATCTGAATATCCTCATTTATAACCGTCAAAATAAAATCATTATAACTATCGAGCAATGAATAAATCACACTATCCTCTCTCGCAGGAGTCCAGTTGGGCTCACATTGCACCGATAAGCCCGTGGGCTCTCGGTGTAAACTGGTTTTTTTGGAGTGAGGATGAAGTGATAACCCCCAACTGGAAAAATGAGCTTCAAATTTTTCCACCAAGAAAGCAAAGATGGTGATTGTGCCATGAAATCCCAAAACCCGCTCCCCTTATCCCATCTCTTCTCTTTCCATCACCTCAACAGTGGCTATGCCAACAGCAACAGCAACAGCAACACTCTCTCCTCTCAAAACCCGAATCACCCATTTGCATACTCCATCACCACCCTTCAACAACAACAAAGACAAAAAACAGAAACAAAAACAACCCAGATAAAGGAAAACATTATCAGCATCGAGCATTTGAGATCAGCCACATTTCCCATCACTGCCCTCACATTGCTCTTGTTCTTGGATGCAAAGGCAAGTCCCCAATTTTTACTTTAGGGTTCATAGATTGAATCTTTGGGTTGATTTGGCTGTGCCCATCTGAATAATTTGATTTTTTGTGATGTGGGTATGTGTTAGATATTTTGTGCCAATTTGTTTAGTTTTGATAGGATGCATTGGCTGTGGGTGGTGAGTTTGGGATATTGGAGGGGAGGATACTGGAGGAGTATCTTTATATCTAAAGCGTGTGGAAATCTTATAGAAGTTGCTCTGAATGTATCCATGGAAATGAGATGGGATTCCTCAATATCTTCTGCTTAATTGGGTTTAAACTTGATGAGTCGCCTATTTTGATATTAGTATCAGATGTTCTTATACTTCGGCATACATTGTCACTATAATGGTGACGACCTAAGATAAGTGCAGTCGCAGGATCATAATCGATTTGAGCTCCCACCGTATTGCTGTCTCTTTCCCTTTGGATTACGTGATAATCTCGTCGGGTTCAGTTTCACTATCTCGTATTCCTTTCTTCAGTCGAACTCATGGTGGAAGCCAAATATTCTTCCTTTTTGTAATAGGTAGTTCACGTTATTTGCTTTTACCCTTATATGTGGTGATTTTTAGACTCATCTTGCTTTATTCTTTCCTTCAACCTTCTTCTTTAGCGTTTCTTGGTTCATACATGATGTTTCTGAAGAGGCTGATGAAGCCCCCTGGAGTAATTTCTATGAAAGCTTTTGCTTAGTGGTTTGTCTCAATGTACATATTTCATTCTGTTTAGAGTTGGATGAAGCCACTCACTTCTAAGTCACTGAAGCTACGATACCAACCTTCACGGTTCAAACTTCGACAGCTTTAGTATCTAATTCTCTCCTCGACTTTTCCTGTTACTCTCATGCTCTGCACAGTCCCTATTCCTTCTCATAATCTTGTACTAACTGCATTTCCACTCCTATCACTATATATGACTGAAGGATCCAGTTTCCATTGTACCCATTGATTAGCAAAATGGCAAACCAACCTCCATTTCGTCCATGGTTCCGCATGGCATCCATGGCCCGACCACCTCTGCCTAATACTCGTCCTGCTGCACCACCACCTCCAACCCCGACCCCACCACCGGCCCCAGCTCTACAAGCTCAAGTCCAGCCTCCAGCTCCAGAGCCTAGGCCTTTGCCTCAGCCTCGGTCTCAGCAAGAAGCTGCCCCACTACCTTTAGTCCCTGCTGTTCTTCCTCCTCCTCTTACTTCTCCGACAATTCCTGTCGCTGCTGCTATGCCAATGCAACCACCACCACCACCATATCCTCCTCCTTCTTCGGCTGATACACTTGCATTACCATCTCCTGTAAACAACCCTGCTGCGGGTGTGAACCCTTCTGCTGTAATTGAGGCCAGTAACATCCTTCCAGCAACTGCTCCTCGATCGCCCGCTGCTTCCTCTGTCGCCATAAATGCCTCTCCGCCTTTGACTGGGATAAAATCTCCTGCTAAATCCTTGACTATGAGGTGGTCGCCACCTTCAGCATCTCCTGCTTCAGAATCTCCAAAACTTGTGGTGGTTGCTCCATCATCACCGAAAAGAATTAGTCCATCTCCCCCATCTCCGGTTTCCCTGCCACCTCCAGTGTTGAGGTCAGATGGAGAGGATGAGCCAAAGATTCCAACCGTAGCTGAAAAGAAAGCAGTGTTGGTGCAGGAAGCCCTTGAGAAGCCAAATCTATACCTAAGGACTCCTGATGAAAGTTCCATTTTTGGTCGTGCTGGTGGGCGGACGAGCATTGGTTCAAGTAGAAGCCATGAGAAACCTAATATGAAAAATATTCCTAAGAAACCTTCGTCTGAGTCTGTTGAAAATCGTTTGGGAACGATAACCATTGCTGGTGAAAATAAAGGGGCTGTTATGGAACTAGGATACTCGCACAGTAGGCGAGGGAACCATGTGGGAAATCCTCATAGCTATTCTCTTAGAAGCCCAAGTGATGAGCTGGGTGGTGACCATAGTGGGTCTGAGGGTGGCGTGAAGTCGAAGCATCGAGGGCAGAGAGCTGTTGCAAAACCTTCAATCCTGAATGCATACATGAACAGCAATGTTCAATGTGTTAACAACTCTATTCTCTACGAGTCTTCTTGCACTCACCATGATCCAGGGATTCACCTTTCTCTATCTGGGAAGCCTGTCCATGATGGCCATGGTATCCACCTCGAGGAACATTGCGACTCAACCGAGGAGCCGTAAACTTCATGGGCTTTTCCCTTATATTTTCCATTTTTTGAGAATAAAGGTGGAAGTGGGCATAGAATCAGAGACTTGCAGGGCATGACTGTGCTTCTCTGCTTGCTTGCAGTTCCGTTTCGTATTGCGTATTGTTAAATGGTCGTTGGTCTGTTAAAGGGCGTATTTTTCCATTTTTCTCTGTTTATTTCCTGTTGCATGCTCCATATCCTTGCAAATTTATGTTGTCTTCTTATAATCCTGTTCTCATGGATAGCTATTAGCTTTGATGTCTCTTCCTCATGGCAGTATGTATGCATTATGCGAACTCTCGCATTATACTGCATGCATTTGACTGAATAAACTTTGAAGTCATTGATCTTGACAGTGGATACAGTATACGTAAAACAGGATGAACTAGTATAGTGAGTTGGTTCCTCAGCCATGAACCAGTTTTTACTTTTTACCCTCGCGAGCTGCCGCTTGTTTGAACCTATAACTGATCATGTTGATCTCCGGAGCTCAGCGCTTTAAGTGGTTCTGAGCCTAACTTATCAAATCCATGTTGCTTCTTTTTCTCGCACTAGGTAATGTTCACATGTGCGCAGATCATGTGAAGGTATTATGAGGTTAAGAACCGATGCGACTCAATAATGGGAAAGGTGCCATATCCTGAGGGTCCAAAACTAGCTTGGTGTCATGAGCATATGTTGAACATATGGTGTTCTTGTTATCCCTTAAAAGGCTATAGAACAGGGCAGCCTGCTATGGTGACTATGCTCGCACCCGTTTGCTTGAGACGACTACTAGTCTACTTGCCAGCTGCTAATGGTTGAAAAATCACCAGGCACATGTCTCGGCCTATATGAGTTACCTGCTCCACCTTTGGCCTAATGAGAAGTTTCACTCATGTCTTCCATGAGTTTGAGTCCTGTTTAATGATCTCGGGTGCTCTCTTGTTCCGTCGTGTTCTCATTGAAAATATTAGTACAAAGCAAAAAGTTTTGTTGTTTTGCTCTTTGGATCTTGATCTATGTCGTCTTGTTCATTGATGAGAAACAGAATTACTCTGTCTAGATCTTGGCTGGCCTTCGTCTTCACAGTGGAGTTCTTGGTGTGCTCACTGTGTCGTTGCAGTTAAGAACTGGAGTGGTTGTCCGTGGTTTCCGGAACTTTCACCAACCAGTAGTACCTTATTCGAGGGCCTGTAATGATCTGCGAACCTTACAAGTTTATTCAGATGGGATCTGATGCTCCCGACCTCAGAGGCATACTGAGGAAGGATAGCGGATTTTGTGCCGAAAGATAAGCACGGTAGTTAGAGTTCAAAGGCGATTATGAGTGGGTGTAAATTTCTGGTATAGTATGATTAGAAGCATTATTTGGTGGAAAAGTGAGTAGCTCTTACTTCTATCTGAACCAGAATGAAAACATCTAATAGTGTACAGTTCTGTTGCTGATCATATGCTAATAGTGTAAAGTTTGGTAAATGGTACAAACTTGGTTGTCGCCATTTCCATTATCGAAGGGTAATAAGTATGGTTACGCTGAGGTTATATGGTGTCATACAGAATAGACGAACTTTAGCAAAGTTGATGCATCGGCGATGGCAACGAAAGATTGTACTGTCAGTGTCAGCATAGGAAGGATACAGATATCTACTAGGTGAAGACTCATAGTTGCAGTCAGGATTATGAGAAATAGGATGTATTTTGTTAAAACCAGTCTGCCAGAGCAGATTATCTGTAGAATGTCATTACAGGGGGATAATTCCACGGAGATAGGGGACAATTATGATTGGTCATTGTCCACGACCCATGTCGGCATCAAACGAGGGCCTAGCTGCAAAACCAGCAATCATCAAGGCCTGTTTCCTGGAGGGCCACGGAGAGATTCCTTCTCTTGCCTTTGTCAATTAAAAGCTCAAGCTCAGAGCTGTTATTCCACTGTGCTCGCCACATTCAGAACTTGATCACATCAGGTGCTGAGTTCCCTTCACAGGAAAATGAAGGTGAGCTTGAAAATAATGGATTCAGCATCAAGCTTATCAGGAGTTGCATGGTAGTGTTACATTTGAAGTCTCTAACTGCATGATTTTCGGGCTTTTCAGATATTTGACTGGGTTCACAGGTGTTTCCACAATGATTCAAATTCCTCCTCCATTTCTCTCTGTGAAGGTCAGCATATCGTATTTACGATACTATTTCTCATTATTTTCATGGCAAGCTTAATACCAGGATATCGGGAACTTATTAGCTCCACTGGCATAATAGTGACTCATGGTATCAGAAGTAGAATTAGATGTCTTCGAATCCTCCTCCACCAACCAAACAACCCCCCCCCCCCCCCCCTTCCCTTATGTAAAGCAGATAGTATGAGGAGGATCTGCACCAGTTCATTAACAATGTTAACACCACGAGTTTAAAGGATATTCAAGTGATTGCGCATATCAGGAAATGATAAAATCATCACGAGCTTACTATTCCGAGTCTGAGCTTTTTCGAATTGTATGCTCCCCTGATGTTATATGTTGGTTACAGATGGCGCAGAGAAACATAGGATTTCGATCAAGTCCGAATCCAAGTATTCCTGTGAAAAAGAAGCACTACTTGTGCCTAGCAACCTGGATGTGAACACGATCGATAACTGGAAGTTGGATGACATCCTCACTATCGGCACGCTCGCTATCTGTCCTCTGGAGACTCTCGGCCAACAAGATGAAATTGACATTGTGGATGTTGATTGTGTTGAGAAGAATGTTATAAGTGAGTATTTGGTTTTTGATGATGGTGATTACAAGGACTTAGCCCCTCTACAAGGAAACAAGACTCTCGAGCCCGAGACGGTGCTTGAGGATACCTTCCATTCGCTCAAGCTCTTCCAACAGGATCTGAGGTGCTCATACTATCCAATTCATTTCCCTGCTTCCTGAAATCATTATCGGATCATCGAGTTGGTTACTTGGTACCCGTTTTTGTGCTTCAAGTTTCAATTTGAGCATTCCCACCTCTAAACGATTCGTGTGCTTGTTTTATCATGTGAATAGCGCTATATGAGAACAACCCTTGCTATTGGTTCGTCTAAACTTAAGGCATAAGGTTAAAAATATTGAACTACTGCATTTTAAATGTATTCTAGCCAACTAACGTGCTTTTGTTGAATATGTTATGCAAGCGATTTATTGAGGACTTATTTCACCATCAGTAAGAAGAATAACTCATTTTTTTCATGAATAATGACAGGTCTGAACTGAAGTGCAAAGAAATGGAGCTTTTATATGACTTCTCAGCCTTCGCTGCCGAGGAAGAGGACTTGAAGAAGGATCAAAAAAATGGGGGGAGAGTCACACTAGCTGAACTCTTCATGGCCAAACACGATCTCATCTATTTCGAGGGAGACCCCGTCGCTGAGGATGCCAAGCTCATTCCTTCCAAGAAAGAGACATCTGGTGCAAAAAAAGACCTCTCGAAAGCCAAGAACCTTCTCAAGGATGATGTGCATCCTCTCAAGAAGTTCAAGAACGTGTGTAACGTCGCTCTCCCTTTGTTATTCAAACAACCTAGACTTCTATACTTGTAGCTAGGCGATCTGATAATAGACAAAGAAAGATGGATTGCTCGGATAGATGACATTGCTATCTTAGGAATAACCGCACAACACTGTTTTCAGTAACGTTTTCGTGATGATATAAAGAGATGATATCAGATTCTGAGAAATAAGAAATTTTGAAGCTTGTTTGTTAAAAGCAGCTAAATGTATTGGGATCAACTTTCTTTCACCTGAAAACCAGTCTTAGATAAATCTTTCCATGCATCCGATTTCACCTTTTATATCCTGTAGCGACCATAGGACTAAGTTGTATCATGAACAGATCTCGCCTTTTTTCCAATAGCTAATTAGAGAATCGATTAACGATGGAGCTGTTGAATCCGTGTATACTTTTTATATATAATAAATCCGTGTTTTACTTTTATAGTTTATGAAGAGGATTCTGAAGAAGAAAGTTCACCCAGAGCTGATGGGCAAAAAGGATGACCAAGGAGACAATGGTGTCAAATCTCCCAGCTTGATCAAGCAATCACAATATGCAGCCAACAATGAATCAGCCCCTCTGCTTCTTGTTCTTGGTACATTCTCCTCGTGCTCCCTCCTAGATTTTGTTGTGATCTCTTTTTGTGATAGAATCATAGGCACACCTAATCCCACCATGTGATGGTAAAATGATAATGCGTAGGGGCGATGTGAGAGATTTAATGATAGCTCAACTGATTCGAGCATTCTAACTGTCATTTTGATTATAATTCACTGTTTTATTTCAGACAAAATAACATTGAAAGATTGACTATCTGCTTTAGATTTTGCTTCCTTAGGTTAAATTATTTGCTACTCCAATTCGTATTTATTCGATATTGTTATTACCGTCAACGTTTACTGATTTGTTTATCTTTTTCTTCTTTTGTTATTGGTGTTGCAGCTTAAGGATGTGGTGATTATCCAGAGTACAGACGCGGTTCGAGATCTGTACTACAGTCTTTATATGCTTGTTGCTATTTGGTATGTATTGTTGTGTGCCTTGAACACTGTTCTTGTTGGTGATCAGACTGTTGCATAAACTTCACGCCTGTATTTCGCGTTTGGGAACCATGTGTAATGTTTAATCCGCTGTAAACTTAAGACGTTGACTGTTGAGTGTGTTTTTACCTTCTAGTCTTTGGGTTTCTGGTTTTCATCACCCTACTTCTTCATTGTTGCTCGAGGTCATTAACGATTTGAAAGGTCAACAGTGACTGCGATCTCAAAGGTTTAAAGGTAGGATACACGACCTAGTTATGGGTCGGTAAATTCAATAGGCTTAAGATCACATGGTTTGTTGGAACTTGCGATTGTTGCACAATACACAAATTAGTTTTTTGCAAGTTCGACTGGAAAAATGTGTGTATAATGCCTAATTGATCTATGTTGCAGCAACATACTCTTGCTGCTTTAAATACTGCATATTAGTGATTTTATATTGTAAGTTGATGAATATATAAAATCAAATTTTTGTATGTTTTATAACTAAAATCTAGTAATATGTATTCAATAATTTTTCAATTTATAGTATTGCAATAGCCATCGCTCTACAAATACAACACCTAATGCATACTGTGTATAATTATAACATAACTACATGCTGATAGAACATGTTAGAAAAGAAAACAGTAATGGGCTGGAAGCCGATGGCCCAGCACGGAAACTGACTAAGGGCCTAGCCCGGTGAATTGGCCCAATAAGAAAGGAAGTCGCGGTCGCGGGGACTCCTAGCGATGATACCACGGCCCAATAGGAAGTGTACTGGGAGGTTTATGGGCCGAGCGAACTGCCCAGAAGCTTGAGCCAATGTTTTTCCTTTTATCCAGTGGTGTAGTACAGGATTAGGAATAAGAACAAAGCATATATAACAATATTCAAACTACTTGAACTATCACTGAAATGAACACTAAAAAAACCTTACTAATGAAGATCTATTTTGACTTGCATAGATCGAAGATTTAAACTACTCCCTCTTTCCCGAACTATTAGTAACTTATTAAAAACACATATGTCGAGACAAAGTTTGACTCGCATCGTGAGACGATCAAACATTATTTTTTTAAAAATTATCGTGAAACACTAATAATAATTTAAATTATATACTTTAACCTAACGTCAGTAACATTGTGACGAAAAATAATATTTCTCAAAATACGCATTGAATAATGTAATGATTAAGAATGTTGTATTTAATATAAAATGGAGGGAATTTCATTCATATATCCCACAATTCAGATCATTTACTATTCTTTGTTTGTCTAAAATATGGTTTTTTTAATGCTAGTCAACAGTCAACAGACATGCTCTAATGTATACCGCACGTATATAAATTGGGCAGCTGTTACAACTATATCCAAAATAAATTGGAGATTGTGTAAGCTAAATGACATTCTTTTAAGGTATATCTAGAAAAGATATAGGTTACTCCATTATGATGATTATAGTTCGAGAACTTTGGAATGATGTGATGAGGAGTTCAATTATTACTAACTTTATATCGTTTGAGTATAAATCGTACCCTTATAAAGGTAAGTTGACATTTTGTTAACACGAAAATAAAACGTCAGTTCCTCAACTTACTATCCCTTTATGGTTGTCATGCTAATGATCAAGAGTGGTCACATAAGAGTCATGTTAACTAACTATAATTGACAGATATAATTAAAAGATTAACACACATGAGATCACACTCTATATTAGAAATTGGCATATGGATGAAGCTAAAAAAAGGGAAGAACAAAAAGGGGTTCAGATTTTTGTTGAAGATCCAATGCAAATTTAGCAGCTCATAACATGCTCACTTCATTATGTCTTGTATTTCTCTTTGTCATAGTCCACACGGAAAAATCAAGCCCACAAGATTCAAATTTATCTATATGATGACAAAAAACGAAAATAAATACTAAGACTTGCCTCATATAAGCTAGAAATTTTGATTCTGATGATTTGTCATCTCGTGAAATATGAAAATTCTAAAGATGGAAAGTCGCAGGAAGAGAGACAGACAGTTAATGGTGAGCATGTAACTTCTGGTGCATGCATCCCTCATTTTTGTGGATGATATGTCTTTCTCATTCGTGTATTTATAATTTCCTCAACATGGCAAAAGTCTCTTTCGATTATTCTTTTCCGAAAAAATGTACGCAAATATTATCCGAACTGCTCTCAAATTGTCGGATCCCATTACTCTATTCTATGTGTCCTCTTTATCTTGACCAAGCTTCAATTTCTTTCCTCTTTTCTTTTCCATCTGATACACAAAATGAGATGTATTTCGAAAAAATATGTCACGAATGATTGTTAAAAAATTGTTTTAAAAAAATGACTGTTGATGACGCATTAATGATGGAAAAAGTACCTTCCGCGATATAAACATTTTAATTAAGAGACCCTCTTAAATTAGTCACAATAACTTAATCAGCAACACGCAAGCGAGAAAACCATGGCAATACACAACATGAGAACTCTAGTCCATAGACACACATATACAACACAAACACTTAGTTATGTTATCACCAAATGTACAAAAGCACATATACATATTACACGTACATATACCGAGTAGGTGATTACCATCAACGCCTTCACTTGTCTCAACTTTATCCTTCTAGGCTCCGCTCGAGGAAACTTAAGTCCGAGGAGCAAAATTTACATGTCAAAGCTTCATCGATCTTCCTTGGCTTCTCAAGCTTGCAAAAAAGCTAACTTAAACTACTCCGTACCTAGATTAAACACGACACATTCGAACGACGACAACAAAACTTAAAAGCAAAAAACCGAACGATATTCATCACTAGAACTAAGCCTTGCTAGCTACATCCATTTTTTTTTACCTCACATTATTTCATTTTTTTAATTAAGATTCGTTGGCAACACAGCGTCTGCGTACCACGCGTGCCTGGAGCGGGTTGACCATCTCACAAGAGAGCTTCAACTTTTCAGACAAGTCCACTCTGGCATCGTGACGCGGCTTCACCCACTTGAACTCATGCAACAGCGACGCCACCCAAAAGCTGACCGTGGTCAACCCCAAGGCCTTCCCCGGGCAGGTCCTCCTGCCCGCACCAAATGGCGCCAGTCTGAGGTCCGATCCAAGCACCGAGAACTCCACGTCAGCATTGATAGGAGTTCGGAGTAATGCTGACGTGGAGAATGAGGGTGCTTGGAGGAACCTCTCTGGCTTGAAGGCCAGAGGCTCGAGCCAAAACTCCGGGTCACGGGATATGGCCCACATGTTGACCATCGCGGTGGTCCCGGATGGAATGTGATGGCCGTCGATGATTGTGTCCGTGATGGCCAGACGGGCCCAAGAGAGGAGTGGGCCCGGTGGGTGCAACCTGAGGACTTCCTTGATCACGGCCGTCAAATAGACCAGTGAAGGGAGATCGGATTCAGCAACGGGACGTGATGTCCCGACCACCTTGTCTAGCTCGTCGTGGATAGCGGACTGGACGTCTTGATGAAGCACCATACGAGCTAGCACCCACTCGATCAGCACGGCCACTGTGTCCGTTCCCCTGAATATCATCTCCTGCCAAAATTACCAACATGATGATCAATTGATCAAAGATAAAATGTTCATGAATATTATCAAACCTAAATCAACATCATAATATATTGTCATACCAACACAACAAAATGATTTCTAACAAAACGACAAGAGCAGACAAGAAGATTGGCATGAGACAGTGTCATTAAAAAGGGCTTCCATGTAGAAAAGGACACATGAGTATCTTCCCAATGTTCTGAAACGAGTAAATATTCATGTCCGCTCGATATATATATATATATATCTCGATCGATGGTTACATGTTCCCTATCCTAATCAGCACAGCAGGCTTGCGTTCGTGGCTTTATCCCTCCCCTGCAGATAGGGTACAAAACCCAATCCCCTGAACTTTCATTTTCGACTCATATGAAATGACCCACCCCAATATTTCCCTATGTTCCACCTTGGGCCCCGCCTCGACATTTCGATCATCAAGTTGATATCTATCGAACTTATAGCTGTACATTTCTCGTGTGTGCATTTTACCTAACCACCTTGGAGTAATATCAATTGGGAAATGTTACATTCTTGGCATAAAAAGAAGTCATTATGATAACAACTTTTTCGATTGAAACTGTAAAAAGAATGCTAACCAATCATTTCATGATAATAGCTAGTAGTAAAATAAACAAATACATCACAAACAATTGTTAGATCGCCACCAAAGAAAATCCATTTTTTTCCAAATTATAGCAAATTAGAAGTTCGACATAGCGATAAGCTATCGTCTAGTTATCTCATAAACCAAACCAGGTGACTCCAGTACTTAGTAGTTAGCGAGCTAGCATCATTTCTTGATAAATTTAAGGATTTCTCTAGCTAGGATCATCAAGCCTATGTTTTACATCTATTCATATGGAATATAATTAGACTTGTTTCTATTAATACATAAGTATCACACTATGTAGACAATGATTTTTCCGTGTATGTAAAAATCTAGCAAAGTTGCATAAGAACATAGGAAACAACTACTCCTAGAAAACAAGAACCTTTATCAACCTTAACCGTACAACACGTGCTAGAACATTCGGGTTAAATTCTCATATTATAATATCGAAACGCGCCACGTATGATCATAATTTCAAGTAGGTGAACATAAGAATCGTATGCTTACCCAAAGAACAGCGATCATATCGGAATCGGACAACTTCTCGGGCCCTTGCAACGACAAAAGCACGTCCACAAAGTCCCGCTCGACCCGGCCCGGCCCATCATTTCTATGCTCATCAATGATCCGGCCCACGAACCGGTTCACCCTAGGCACGAGCCGAGAGCACCGGGCCCGTATTCTTTGCGGGTCAAATTCCGCCAGCCACGGGAGGTGGTCGGACCAGTCCAGCGAGCCCAACAGTTCATATCCTTCGTCGACCATCCTCCTCAGCTCAGCCGCTTCCCCGTTGTCCTCCTCTAACCGATACCTCCGCCCGAACACGGCCCACATCATGTTATTCAAGGAAGCCCTCTTGATCACTTCCCGGGCCGTAACAGGCTCGGACTTTCGCTTTCCCAACAGGGCCACCATCTGGGCTGAGATATCGGCCCGCTGGCCCGAGGACTCCTTTATCATCCGCGGGCTGAACATGTGGGCCGAGGCGATCCGCCTCAGTGTTCTCCAGTAAACACCATACGGGGCGAACCCGATGGCCCGATTGAACATCAGACTGTAGGCGGACGCCTTAACGGGCCTATCCGTGAAAATAGAATCGTTCAGAATCTCTTTCGCGACGTCTGGGTGGCACGTCACGATGACACGGGTGTCGCCTAGACTGAACGCCATCAGTCTCCGCGCACCGTATTTATAAGCAACAGCAGCAATCTTCTGATGAGCCAGATTCCTCATGATAGACATACTCCCAATGATGGGAAAACCCATCGGGCCGGGAATGGGCCGGAACCGGGCCTGGTGGGCCCGAAGGGAGGATTTGGACCAGAGGTGGTTTTTGCCCCAGGCGGGGCCGCCGGGATGGAGCCAGTGGAAGAGGGAGACAGCGAGGGCGATGGCGGCGACTATGAAAATCGCGGTGTGAGGGGTGACGGAGGCGCATTTGGATGCGAGGGCGAACAGCCAGATGCTGTGGGCATCTGTGGTGGCGGCCGCCATGTCAAAAGAGTTTGTGATAGAGATACGCAGAGTGATATGTTCTTTGGTTTGAAGTTTATGGTTACGATGAGAAGATGAGAATGAGAGACGGTTTGGGGAGTTGTATATATAGGAAGGTCAAGAGTGATTAGGAGGGGAGTGGGGTCCATGTGGGAAAGATTAATTTGATTAATTGATGTCATTAGTGTAGAATAGGGGAGTGGAGTCGCCGTTATTTTGAGACGGGTCGGGCTCGGGCCGGGTTGTGGTGAGGAGGAAAGGAAGTGGGTTGATTATACATTGGTGGTTAGTGGAGTGAGTGGGGTGACTAATGTGCGGTGGGAGTACTGTAACAACAAAAAGTTATTAATTAGGCATGGAACACTAAGAGTGAACCAAAAACGTTACAACATTCATTTTAAAATCCGTTTTTTGACATTTTCTGTAATTGGATGAGAAGTATGTTAGAAACATGGAATTGTGTAGATTAAAACATAGGATCCATGATTTCATGATTGAAAAAAATTATTTATTATTCAATTAATTTATATAATGAAACGACTCGAATCGTAACGCATACATATATATATATATATCTATTTATAGCCGGAATATATTGTGAAGTAAAAATAACAGGGAGCGTTTTGGATTTGTCAGAGCAACTAAGTTGCGAAAAGCATGCAGATGGTGAAATCACTTGGTTAGCGATAGATTTACCACGAAAAAAAACTACCGTTGATATGCTATTCGCAAATGGACTTAGCGACGGACAATGTTATTTTCATCACAAAATTGTGATCAATCTATCGCTAAATAGCGATAGCAACAACACCAGTAGCAAAGCTTCTGGACCAAAGGCAAACGACAGAAAACTATTTTCAGTTGCAAAACAGTCCAGGATCCATCGCAAAGCCTTAAGTTATGGGTGGCAAATTTTGCGACTGAAATATTCCAAATCATCGCTAATTAGCGACAAAATCTGCATATTCCCTCACAAAACTGGTTTTCCGGGAAAAAATAAGCTGAAACCAAGTTCGTCTGCTATATACATACAACGAAACACCCAAAATGTAATAAATTGTGCAATGTTTATGACGCTACTATCAAGACTCCTTTCTTGACCATGTTCGTACCATTGTGTGGAGTATGTTTTCACAAGGTTTAACTAACGAAAAATTGATCTCAACTAGGGAAGTGTTTTCGTTTTCTTGTAACCTTGATCAAGGTTCCGAAGGAAAGGTTCACCCTGCTTACCTACAGTCATTGAAGAATAACTTGGTACAAGCTGAGGCACTACAAGTAAGTTTCTATGAGGTCTAAGACATTCGGGAAGATTATCTATATTTGTCACCGTGGAGAGCTCCAATGGGTTATAAACCAGCATAGAAACATCCAACATCGATGTTTAAATTACAATTAAATAAGTTACACAACATTATTATCCTAATAACCATAAAAGTTCAAGATAATTAATATCCAAAAATAAGAAAGTCTAAAATACATGAGTCTGCTCAGCAACGTCGGGGGAGGGTGCACCCTGAGACTAGTCAAGAGGCTGATCGAGTGAGTTGCTAGCACACCGATAATGTTGCGATAACCGCTGCAACAACTGTGTCACATTGTCAATATGTGTTGTCAACACTCCATTGCTCTCCTTCAACTCGACGATTTCATGTCTATTTACGGAGGAAGGCCCCTTTCTATTCGAGAACAATGTCTCCTTCGAGGAGAACATGGTACTGACGGACCAAATGTCTCCTTTCTTGTATCGAGTCGTCTCAAGATATGTTTGGCTCTCTCGGTTGCTGATCTTCTCCTCGATAGGCTCCGTACCAGATTATGATTCAGCAAACAATCAATCCATAAGGTGTTTCTCTAGTACGGAGTACTGAGACTACAAAAATAACCAAATATAACTCAGATACTTGCTATTTGACTGAAAATTTTTAAATAAGCAAAACAAGAACAAAAAAATAAAAAAAATCAGGAGGTATAATGTAAAAAAAAATTAGTTTTCCGCCGTCTTCCTTGATCTCTCATGACACCACACCACCATGTCAAGCTCGCCGTCTTTCTGTCTGTGTGTCTTCCCAAACACCTCAATCTTCTTCTATTTTCTCTTCGACTCCATTTTCTCCAAGGAAAAGAATGAATAAGGTATCGATTATATATTAATTTCAATCGATGAAAAAAAATGAATTAAATAAAATTTATACATAATTGAATATGTCTAATTAAACAAATTACTTATCGTCTCCAAGACGACGCTAATCGTAGACATCAATCTTTGTGAATGCTTCGCCTCTTCTTTGCTCCTATACTTCTAAGCTCGTTGCTGTTGATCTAGAAATTGTTTCGACTTCCACACCACCTCTATAGTCTCCTCTGTCTCCTCATCGCACCAAAGCATCTTCTTTCCCTTTTGTACTGCTTACTTTAATTTGTGCGAATTGTCACGAATCTGGTCGATCATCTTTATCCTCCACATGGCTTTCATCAAATCAATGTGCTCTTTCTTCCAACGATAGAGTTCCTACAACTACAAAGATAAAATCAAGAATTAATTATATTTTTTTTTACCACAATTAGAACTATATAAAAACTAAATAAATTGATGTAAATTTTATCATTTCAATCTTATCCGGAAGTACCCCCATATCTTATCACTCACCCATTTAGGAATGTCAGTCCAACAGGTACAAGGCCCAACATAGCAACTCTCGAACGGCTCTGTGATTTGTGATACCACATAGTGATCATGAAACCTGAAAAGTCATAAAAAAATCGAACATCATATATTTGAGATAAATTTAATTAAATAAATATAAAGATTAATATAAATTAAAAAAATGCATACCAATGACCATCATCGTAATACCCTATAAGATATCCACCTACACACTCATCATCAATCCCAGCTGTTGATGGGGATAATGATTTGTAAGGAAAAGGCACTTGTGCTGAAGTTGATGATGGAATAATAGATAATAACGACGCTGAATCTCATCGTGAAGGTATTAGAGGAGCAGACGATGGACGAGCAGTCCCTCCTCTAGGAATAGTCTCCCATATGGTGATGGTCCCTCGATTACGGGGCACTCATCGATAGATAGACATAGGTATCGGTTCCTCTCTATAAATATCTTTCATCTTCTCCTCCAGTTCGATCTTGTGAAAATCATCCCTACCTCTCCCATTGCGTCGTCGTATGGGGGATGAATCATTGATCTCTTACCTATTATTTTTAAGATATTTGTTGAACATTTCATCAATTTACATATCTTTTTCATCTAAAATATTAACGAAACCTCAAAGAAAAGAAATTAAAATTTTTAAATTAACCTACAGCCCGCTGTGACAAATCAGAATCGTCCCTATCTCTCCTAAGATCTCGTCGTGACATCTACAAGTGAAAAAAATATAAAACATATAAACTTACAATCAAAACATTATAATGCAACTATATATCTAAAAAAAAAAATGAAACACTTATATAGAAACAAAGAATCCAAAACATCAAGCTACATATCTACAAGTTATATGTATAGGTTTTTACTTTAATCTTTTTTGTCGTCGTCATCATTCTCATCGTTATCCTCATCCTCTTCCTTCTCCTTGTCGTCCTCATTCTCATCCCCATCCTCTTCTTGCACCCGTTCCTCATCATCGTCCTCTTCTTCGAGGTTATTTTGATCTCCTTGTCATTAGAGACAAGTGAGACGGTTGTATATCTCAAGTCTTGATGAGGGTACGTTATGGAGCATAGCATACTTGAATTGTTTGATTTGTCAATATATTTGGATTATAACCCCCTCGATACTTCTTCACCCTATCAATCTCAACCATCTTGTAGTTGTCATGCACATTGAGGTCTTTATCAGAATCAAACCGATCACATTTGAAAAGAATTGTTCCATATGAATGTTCCGTCCCCACGTATTGTAATTCTACGATCTCTCTCAAAATCCTGTACTAATCAATTGTATCGTCTTTAACATATACCCCATAGTTCATAGTGGTTTTCCTTGAGATATAGTCGTATGCGTTAAAAAAATATCCATTGATGTAGAATTGTAAATACATGTACACTTGATCAATTGAACGTGTACCAAGGCTATAATCCAAGTCATCAACATGATTTTCTAAGACCTACGTTCAAAAGAAATGGAGATGTTGAGAATTTTCAATTCTAGAAGGAATACTAATCAAGTCAATGTGGTTCAAATCTCTCTCTACTTACAAAGTTTTGAAGTCATATAGGCGACACTCTCCAAATCTCCTCTAAATTTCTTGGATGGATCTTAAATGCCGCGTTCTCAGTATTTTTTACTCGAATAATCTATGATTGCTAACACTTGATATATGAGATAATGCTCTTTTCCTCGAAAGTATGAAAATATACTAAATTATTTGGTAAATTGAATGATTTGCATTTCTCTCAAAAGAAGAAATTTGCTCATAATTTCTTACAACAAATCTATGAGCGACTTTTTGAACTTACTCAGCTAACGTATCATTTCTCCATTTCCTCGTGGCATATCCCCCATGCTTGTGAAATATACTTGGCAGATTAGAATTATCATACTCATTCGAAGCACGACAGTTGTGAGTGGGATTTCTAATCTATGTGTTCATCTTTTTTTTTTATTCAAAATAATGTTGACAAAAATTGACGTGCTTCTTCATAAGATATGCCTCATAAATAAAGCCCTCGGCATATGACTTGTTATTAATTTTTCTTTTTGGTGAAATTGAAACCTAAATAAAGATATTGTTCATAATTTCAAACTTTTCAAAACAGTATTACTTCAAAAAACCTAAATCAAAATACATTAAAGTCATAATTCTTTTCCACATTAAACCGAAATCGTAATCGCAATCACAATCATAATCTCTAACCCTTTCATGAGTTCAATTTAACAATTCAGAATCGAGACATACTCTCAGTCCCTTCGTAATAACCAAATCATCCAAACAATGTCAGAAAACATCCCAACCCTCTAAACAATCTCCCAAAAAATTCATATATGAACAAAATCAAAGGATAATTAAGCATTATTAAGGTTAAGATATTCACTTATAGTGATTTATTATAATATCCCAAAAATTTTGATATTTAAAAATATATAAACAAGTACGTATTAAATGAACGCATAAATAAATACCATGAATGAATAACGTTGTAACATTATAACGTTAAGAATGTCGGGTGTTAACGATTTTTTTATCAAAAATATTGGACAATTAATTGAAATACAATTTTTTTAAAAAAATAATTAAATTTATAAAAAAAATTATCAATGAATCAATATTATGAAACACATATATACGATATCCGAAACATGAAACGAAGCTTTCTTTGAGACAGCAAAGTAAGATATTTTGGTGCGATGTTGGGCCCATGAGTTCGCGTAACTCACCATCAACCGCCCCATTTTTCTCACTCCATCATTATCTCTCAGCTCACGTTATCTCGCTCGTTCTCCCCTGTACTTCGTCTCATCTCTTTTCCTCTCTCAAACTCAAACGCCAAATCACCACCCACAGCCACCATCCCCTGGATGCCGCTGCATTGCCTGTCTCCAGCCGACGCCAACCTCAGCCACCACCGAAGGCTAGCCGCAGCAAGCTCCCCCTCTCCTCTCACGAACACCCATGCCACCACACCAAACTGAGACCAATGGCAGCAACCACCATCGTAAATCGCCTCACCCTCTCAAATCCGACCAAGATCTAACCTCTCGTATAACGAGGCGATGAATTCCGACCATCCACAACCCGAGCACTGCCTATCGAAGCTCCCTCGCGACGAACCCCAAGATCTCGAAACCCTAACTGTTTCCTTGCACCACCGCGATGAATGACAGCAGTGGCAGCCACCAGGGACGCCACGAGCGAGTTGAGAGCAGAAGCCCTGTGACGAGCCCAGACAGCTGCCCGATGACAGGCCCGACAGCCCGATGCGGCCCGACAACAATCTCGCCTTGTTTCGTCGTTTTACTTATTTCGCGAGTAAAGGAATACACACCAGGGAGGTAACCTAATCCCGATCTCGACCCGACATAAGAATGTTCCCTTTGCGTGTGCTTGTGTCGTGATGTGCGCTGTTATGGTTGTGTTACTTGTTGGTGCTGTGAGTGTGTGTTGTTGTGTGTATGGCAGTGTGCGGCTGTGTATGTGTTATGGTGATGTGTGTGCGGTTTGGTCTTGTGTATGTGCGCATGGTGCATGTTGTGAGTATGTTGTGCTTATGATCATAGTGTTATGGGCTTGTGTCTAGTGTGCGCACGATCATGCTGAGAACGTGATGATATGGCTGTGTGCGTGTGTTGCTGTGAGATGTGAACTGGATATGTGTAACGCCCCGGGATTTCCTGTCCAATACCTGCTAAACACGTGGCGTTACCGCCGCTCCAAAGTTTCCTTCGAAGCAAGGCGACAGGAATACAAGGGGTTTAAGTATCAGAAACATAGGATCTAGAAATAAATATCCAACTTACATTGTCTAGAATTACATAAAAATCGTACTCCGAAAATATAAGCGAAATGGTACAGCAAGTCGAAACTAATCATCTTCGCTATGTAACGGTTCCCTCCACGATCCTTTATTACCTGAAACGAATATGTAACCGTGAGCTTGAAAGCCCAGTAACACAGGATACACATCCATCTCAGG
>LIEC01011206.1:0-56729 GCA_001925005.1 Drosera capensis
AAGGACCGTGATCCTACTGTCTTGCAGAGGCTTCACACTGCCGAAATCAGCAATCTTAATGTGGCCATCCGTAGTAAGCAACAAGTTTTCTGGCTGTCATTGACAAGACTGTTAGCAAATAAACCCAAGCAAAGTATGCATAAAAGTAGGAGATGAATTTAATACAAATGAAGTCATATTCTTACCTTTATGTCTCTATGTATCAGTCCCAGCCCGTGTATATACTCAAGAGCATCAACAACTTCTGCAGTATAAAAGCGTGCTTCATCCTCCGACAAGCGTCCTTTCTGCAAACAATTACAGCAACTTACTATCAGAAAAGGGATGTATCTTCCTAAATGATAGCCAAGTTCAGGGCATACAAAAAGCCAAGATTTACTCACCCTGGTTATCTGATCAAAAAGTTCCCCACCTTCACAGGATTCAAGAGCCATGTCTGCACAGACGAAGGAAAGGATTTATCAACCATAAGATGAAAAATGAAGAGAAATGAGTAGGAAGATTGTAATAAAAGAAATATAAGCCTCAACACTTCAACTCCAATAAACAATGGCGAATACCTACACAGGGAAAAGGTATCTTGAAATGTGAAGTAGAGTCTCACAATGCCAGGATGATCTAACTGATCAAGAACAATCCGTTCCAGCTTCACATAAGCCGTTTTATTTTCCTTGGCAATGAACTTTTTGTCCATAATCTTCAAAGCATAAACAACTCCCGTATCCTTCTTTTTAGCCCTCACAACCTAGCAACACCACAAAAGAATAAATATTGTAAGAGCAGTCACTCCTATGATTTAAAGATGTTGAATGGGAACATGTTTGTGAAGAATCTATCACCGATAAAAGTTTGAGACAAGACAAGCTTTCCTTAGCTAGCAAGCACCAGTGTCCTGGGAAACTATGGCAGAAATATAGCCCATGAACTTACGTTTCTCATTATCATGCAAGCGCTCTGTGAAATACAGTCAAATGAGGTCATTACCACTCTTAGGTCAGAGTGATACTGGTAACATAAACAGCCTCCCCTACCCTCAGATCCACCAAAATGGATACTCATGAAGGCTATCAATATAAACTTCGAGATAGCTAATTCTACAGGAATTAAAAGCATACATAAACATCTGCTCAATTTTACAGTCGTAGGAGCTTGAGGGCAAAAACCCAAACTGTTTCAAGTAAAAGTGAGGTCTCTAAGAGATTATCAGTCATGCGTTCAACGAACGGAGCACGCATCCTACAGGTAATAATTCCTGACATCCTCACAAAACTAAAGATTACCATCATCAGATTAAAAAATGAAGTGATACAAAGCACATTGCTCAATGATGCTAAAAAAACGGCGCTATCTTTCGCCACCGATTCCAAAATCCCAAACACCACAAAACAGCTAAAACAAACATGAAATGCACACATTAACCCATCAAATAAACCCAACAGCCTGATTTACATATATGATACATCAACTAAAAACATAACACAATATTAGAGGGGCACAATGTCCACGTCTTCACCTTAGAATGAGAACCAACTCCATAGATCTTCCCCAATTCAAAATCACTGATCGTAAAACTCTCCTGAGGAGCCCTAAACTGAAAGCTCTTCCCTCTCATCACACCGCCGCCATGATCATTCGACGACGAATTCCTTTGAATCCTCAACTTTGAATCAAATTCTTGCTCCATTTTTCACCCTTTTCCTCCTCCACCACCTCTACCCACTCACATTCTCATTCTCACCATTCTCCTCTTTTTCTATTTCAATCAATCAATCAATGGAATCTATTCACTTTTTCTTTCTCTGAAAAGCAGCGTTCAATTCACGGCCTCCAAGAAACCCAACTCGTCAAACAGAAAAACTCAACAGCAAAAGGAAAAAAATCAGATTCACCAAAAAGTGGGTCGTGGAAACTCAGATTTCATCATCAATTGTTGACCCCTAAAAAGCTGAACCCTGAAAAAAAGGGGCCAAATCCTCTTCACCCAGAAAACAAAAACGCAAAATTTCACTCAAAGATTCCATTTTTATTCAATGGGTAATCGAAACACACAGAATTGTCGTCAAATTTGAGCCAAAAAAACAGACCCATGAAATGATTTTGAGATAGTTTTCGAAGAATTGATGAGATTTGGATGATGGGTAATGGGATAGAAAAAGAATGGGAATTTTGAATGATGAGTTGTGATCATGGGAATATCAAATATGGGAGAGATGATGGGAGGGTTGCCTTGTTGGGGCAGAATTGGCGGTGCCGGTGATTTTTACTCTCCCTTCATCGCCCCATTTCCAATTAACTCACCACATGCTATTCAATAAACTCCCTCAATCCTAGTTTTTTTTTTTTAAAGGAATAATTAAAACTTATTGAGATAAGTTTTTGTTTGATGATCTAGATATGTATAATTTTTTATGATATAATCTGTATAACGATTTGGGTCAAGAATTTTCGTTCTATGTGTTAAATATGTCGTTACTTAAGAAGAGATGTATCTACGATATCCACTTACATAACCACTGCTAAAGGAAGTCCAAAAAGAAAAAGAGGGACAGGAGCCATTAGGCCCCCTTTCAGATATGGTTGACCACTTCTCCTTTACATGATATCCACTGTAAACACAAAAGCGGAATATATTCTTACGTGCTTGCCATGTAGAATGTCACGCTAACAAGATTCGGTTCGACAATCTGTTGAAACCTTACTGTCATTAGAAAATCTCAAATATCGCTTACCTTAA
Organism: Drosera capensis; assembly: GCA_001925005.1. Taxonomy (NCBI): domain Eukaryota; kingdom Viridiplantae; phylum Streptophyta; class Magnoliopsida; order Caryophyllales; family Droseraceae; genus Drosera; species Drosera capensis. Next base: position 2,735 of record LIEC01011206.1, read on the forward strand.
AGTGTGTTTGGATATGATAATGATGCAGAACTATTGATGAAGTCTTATAAACCCTCCAATCGCTTCAGTTTCCTTGCGTGACATACAAATATAGACTGGTTACTATGTGGCAGATCCGCACTCTGGAATGCGAGGTTTACGCTGCACAAAATGCAGCTGGTTTTCAACCTATCACTGAAATCCTCAGTCACCTCAACAACAAGAATTTTATGTAAATATGATATATATATATATATATAGATAATTTGATATTAAAATAAGATTTTTATTTATATATATAAAATAACATAAGATATAAATGTTACAAAAATCACGAACATAATATGAGATTAGAAAGTTCATGTACAAACTACGACAAAAAAAAGACAATGATACCCTCTCCATTACACTATACACTTCATTTCCACCTGCCTGCCACAAAAAAGAGCGTTCCTCATGCGAATAAATAGAAGGATAGATGCGACTTTTCCACTTATTCGGTCGATCTTTGTACTCCTTTCATCTACGGGAATAACTCACTCTTCTATCTATCTTTCGCTTTATACATCCCAATTATCCTTCCTCGCGTTGAACTCCGATTTCCTACTTGACAAACTTCCATACAACTCCGAAAACTTCGACAGGCACTCGCTCCTTATTCGGTAATGCTCGTTTGTGTGTCGACTGATCGCCACGTTGGAGAACTTGGAAGTGTCGATAGCCCATGCGGGCCTCACGTACTCCACTGTAGGAGATGAACTAGCGTTCAGGTATAAGTAGTTCATCAAAACATCCTCGCAGTTGAAGTACTTATCCACCAGCGTCCTCCCCGCTCGGGCCTCTTCGCTCCAGTACCTCTTGAATGCCACTTCAGCGTCCAAGAAAGCCGCACCAGTTAGGATAATGTTGTAACCGTGGTGTCTCCCGGCATACTTCTCTGCTCGGTACTTCACCGGACTGCCTCCTACAAGTCGCGGGTAGAATCCAACTATTCTATCAGGGTGCTCACGCCATACCTTGAAGCCACGTTCCACGTCATCACATGTCATCATGATGTCGTCGTCCAGCTCAAGAACTGCACGGGTCTTTATCAGCGGATCAACCTGGAACCGGTTGTTAAGGGAATTCCGCTTCTCCACTCTGACCCTCACGGGGACAGCTGAGTCAAAGTTGCTTGGGTCTGGAGGCACACCCTTGTTCCAAACGACGACGATCTCCCTCACAGAGCTACACCTCGAGTAGTGTTTCGCATACATCTTGAGGTTCCAAAGCCGTGCATCATAAGTCATTGTCAGCATAGTGAACTGGGAGTACTGGCCCTTTACAAAGTAAGGTTCCTCGGCGCCATTGCCTCCATAGATATATCTAACGCCACTGCACATGAATGCCACCGCGGTAAAGAATATCAAAACCAAGACGAGTTTCCCGGATAGAGTGTTGGGTTTAATCCAAAGACGAAGAAACGTGGGCACTCTATTCAAGCGAGGGCAAAACCACCTAACTTTTGACGAGAAGCTCTTTGGTTTCTCCCAAGAAGCAAAGATAGCATCGCTCCTCTTTCCCAGTCTGTGAGGACGCCAAGTGAGAGGGACAATGCATTTTATTGCTCCAAGAAGCAAGCCCAAAAGCACCACTAGCAGAGCAACGGCAAGGACCGAGGCGTACCCAAGAGCAAGCCGACGGAAAGAGTCACCAGAAGGGACACGATCACCATCCATAACCGCAATCCATTCACCCGAGCTTAGTTTCTGAGCATCGAGGTGATGGTGGCGAGCACCATTCCATGCATTCCGACCCTTCAAAGGCTCGTGAAAACTCGAAGGAACCTCAACCTCTCTGTAGTCATCCTCAGTAAGTACTTCAACCTTGAAGACACGAATCCGCCTGCCATATGTTTCTCCACAATCCTGGCCGACACGGTACAGGATCCCATCATGCGCAAAAGGTCTACCGCCATTTCGTGCCCCGCTGCTCTTGTCAGTATTATAAATAGGGTTTTTCTTGTGAGGTCTCCAAGGTCCAAGAGGTGAACTACTACACCATATTTCGAGCTGTCCGTTCTTTTTGGAACCAAATCCGCTGTGATCTGAGCCGAAGATCCAAAATTTCTGCTGATGTTCGATCATGAAAGCATCAACCATTGGCTTTTTCAAGAGGACTTTCTCGAGTTTCCATTGCAACGGAAAGTTGATCGCCCGATAAAGGTGTAGTTCACCCTTTTCGCTGCTCTCAGGCATCATATATATCTGGAAGAATTGAACAGCAAGACAACACATGTTTTTAAATCCTGAACTTCAACTGTTTTGGACATCATATTAAAAAAGGATGACTCGTCCTTGATAACTTTGTCGAGCTGAAATCCACCTGATCAAGATAGCTGAAGACATACGGATAAGAGAGGTGCCAATCTTCGTCCAAGGCGACGCCCAGCGACTCCCATGTAGCTCCCTTGTCAATACTTTTAGCAACACCAATATCTCCTTGCATGGTCAACGGATTCTTCGTTTCATAGAATACATACAGGGCATCATCCTGCAACAGAACAGACTCTGAGTGCTCACATATAGCATTGCCTAGATATCATAGCAGGAGCTGCAGGACAAGAGATTTAACCTTGGTACTATACAACATTGACATATTATGAAACAATGGTGAAAATAGCATTCCTAGAACTATTCCAACTAGTCATCTTATGGATATTGCTCAGAAGCAATTGTTGAGCCAGAATAACAGCCTCTAGATACGGTTGGATTTTCTACGACGCAACTATTGATACATAACAAAGTCGAGAAACAGACATCTCTAACATGGCTGCTACGACATTTTGGGACCTTAAAATGCGTAGACGGGCGCCTACACATCGCTTGCAAGAACTCATGGGTTCCCACACGTACTTACGAGAATTAAGTTCCCCCGGAAGTACACAACTTTAAGTTTGCAATGTTGCTTTCCAGCAGCACAGAGTAATGCAAAAGCACTTCAATCTCAGATGTACAAGACATCAAAACAAAGAGGAACAGTTATGATTACAAGGGAATATCATTTATATGAGCAAAGAAGAAGGACCACTACATTTCACTTCAGACCTTTCAAGTTTGCCCCTTCTTGCCCCCACCACAAGACACCAACCCAAGCAAAAAAAAAAAGACAGCAACAAAGAGAGAACTTGGCATTTGGAGCCAATTTATGAATGCTTCACAGTAGTACAATTGCAAATGGATTCCCCCTATCCACAAGAACCAGATAAAGATGATATGAGATACCTACAGGCTAGGTGGAAGATTCAATCCAACCCATGCACATGCAAGTGAATTCATAGGACAAGGCATGGAAACACCGGCGCAAGCCTAACGTAACACAAAGCAAGCGTGACATGCGAAGTCCCACATTGTTCGCAGGTCGACATTCCGAGTATACATCAAAGATAGTGATATAGAAACAGTTTGATTAACACATCAGTATGCCGCAAATCACGATACTGGAGACTGCTTCTTTCCTGGCCTGTAAATGATATGTGAAATGTGAAAGGAATGAAATTTCATTCTCAAAAGAACCATAGAAAAAACATCACACTATCCCCGTTCATTATTTTCACAGCGGGGAACTTCTCAAACACTTATCCTTAAGCACATCTCGAACTACAGAACTTACCCAAAAGGTGACAAAGTGGGTGCTCATCATATTAGTCCTTGTATGGTTGATGATTACAATTTACACATAAAGCAATGGAGGCAACGCACACAAAGTGCTCCCATTAAAGAGTTGTTTATTTATTCCCTTCGTCACATTGTATAATGAACCTGACAAAGAGATTCTAAGCAACCATGATTGCCCTTGACAAAATCATGGACCAATCAGAGCATTTTCAAACACAAGCCGACCCACAAGGCTAATCTGGACTTTCAAAATTTCGAAAACTTTATCATGGGACCTCCACAATAAGATCTAGTGCAAAGAAAGTAGATTTACCAGCAATATCACACTAGCAAGAACACCAATCAAAACTATTTAAACAACTTCATTATTGACTCCAATGGCATTTTGGTGGACTATTAACAAGTAGCCTTGTCCACACCTAAAGCATCAATGCACAACACGGAGGTGTTATCATTATTCAATTGTGTATCATAAATCAATCCTACCACACCAACTCTATCCCTTTCCCCCAATTTTGCTAAACTTTCTAGACTTGGAAAATGGAGCATCGACTTGAAACATTGCAAAATCAACAGGATTGCTACCCGATTCACAATCCCCGCAAAGCTTATACCATGCTAACATCACACCAGGTCTAACCACTCTGATATTTTCATTATATCTATGCAAAGAAAATCATTCAAAACTTATATCAGGCTAACATCACACCAGGTCTAACTCCTCGGATATTCTAGACAAGATCTATTCAAAGAAAATCATTCCACCGGGACACACTATGTATCAATAAAAAATCACGCTTATTCTAATATTATCTACTCGGTAATTACAAAGAAACTTCATCAATGATCTTGTGAAAAGCGAAACAGGGAAAAATATTCTGTAGATTACCAATATCACCCTGATTAATTTCATGTCTCGCAAAAATTAGACAAAAGATTGAGAAAATTCAAAGGAAAGGAGCTAATCACACATACTTGGATATAGAGAAATGGATCAGCAACAAAATTACTGGGAAATCCTGAATCAGATGCTGTAGCACAAGTAATTACAGGATTTGCCACTGGCCAAGCTGCATTTTCATCCTTCCACACATTCTTCTGTAACAATCAAACAAAAACCAAACAGAACCCACGTAAATTAATCCAAATAAAGATTACAACTTCATCAAAAAAATCACCAAAAATTAAACCAATCAAATCAAAATCACCCAAAAATCACGTCACTTACATCCTCAATGGGTCTCAAATCGAACGGAGAATCTCCAAAGAAAACCCCAACAGACCAAGACCCTTCATTATCTTCCCTACACCCTGAAACCATCGTCGTCGCCGCCATCGCCGGCGCTGTCGGCCGAGCAAAAGGGCTAAACACAAGCCACGCATAGAAGGTGGCGACACAGCCAAGCAACAAAAACGACCCAATAAAGAAGAAAAAAGCAGGAGAAAAAAGACACTGTCGACTCAGTCTCCACCTACACCAACACTTCATACTCATATCACAACAACTCCCCCCTCCTCCTCCTCCGCCGCCGATTCCGGCGCCATTGCCGGAACTCGATATTGCCATGATCCAAAACCGACCCAGTTCACCAGATCTCCGGTTGAATAATGGGTCGTCGGTGGAATTTTGATTGCATCAATTTTTCATCTCAAAATCACACCAAAACCCCTAAATAATACAGGATTTTGGGTTATTTCTCTTTTTTGTACGTGAATTGATCTCTAATTAATGCAAGATTGGATTTTTCTCCACTTTTGAGAGGAAAGAACAAGATAGGAGTGATGGAGGTGAAGAGGGGAGGGTGAGAACTCGAGGAGTTGGAATCGGAAAACGGGTGACAAAACAAACAACTCTGCTCTTCTTGGGAAAAAAAAAATACTCTTCTTTGATCTATGTTGTGATGAAACAGAAAATTAATGCGATTTCATGGGGGACAATCAGATCTTTTCAAGATTTGTATGAAATATGATCAAATATGAAATGAATTGCTCTACGAGGGAGGGAGAATGAAATGGTTTACGTCAGAAAATTTGGGGTTTGACTGGACAAATAGGTATAGTTTTTATATAAAGGTGAGACGCGAGGGAGTGGAAAGGTGTGACATAGAGGGTGAGCAACGATGATGATTGTCTAGTGTGAATGGAACCTTTCGTTTAAACGCTTCCTGTTCTCTCTTTTTTTTTTCTCTCTCTCTTCGCTTTTCTTTGTTTCCGCTGTGGGTGTGTTCTAGAAATTGTTTTGAGAAATTACGAACAGTCAAAGTGGAAAAAAAAAGGATATTAGAGTTTGAGTTGATTCAGATGAATAGCCGGAAAGATCCACTGGTGGTTCAAGACTGAGTCAGCATATAAACGTTAAATTGTTATTGATATGATTATTAAGTGTTTAAAAGATATATGTTTATTAAATATAAAAATTCACGAGATTAATTTTAATAATTTGTTCGATAGTAATATGGATCTTGATTATTTTAAAAAGACTACCATAAAAATATGATGATTATCAATATTATGTTGAGATAATATATTATCTGGTGTAATTAATTCTAGTTGTCTAAGTTCAAAAATCTATATCTTTTGAAGAATTATTCAAAAAATGAAACAAAAAATAATTATAATTTTTTATTGAAAATATTTCCTTTATTTTGTTCGCAAGTAACATGGATGTTGAATGTTCCATAATATTTTGATATCTTAGGCAGGAAAAAAATTTGAAATAGTACTGTAGATTCATGAAGACTTCTTCATTAAGGATTGTTATTCCATTGCTTTTGAGAGTCATTCAAATCTTTACAAAAGATAAAAAGAATATTATAGAGGAATTGATTGGAAGATCAGTTTAGCGATGATCATAGATAGGGGCACGAATGAAGATTTGTTTACTGATGATTATTAACCTTTCCCTTTTTCTTTATGGCTTTTTTATTTGGTTTGGTCCATTTCTTTACCTTTTTTTGTTTTTAATAAAATCATGATGAAGAGCAATCAGACTGTTTCAAGCACGAGGTGGTTCAAGTTTGTTCCAATCCAAATATTGGAGACTGGCAATCTGGCATCACTAGTTGTGCTTGTTTTCCTCCCGATTATTGGCCATATTTCTCAATCTTCGTCGGTCAAATATAGCACATAAAATCCCTAACCTATTCGGCTGAATATACGAGATGAATTAGTAGTCATGGAATACGTCCATGTTCTAAGGGTTTGATATGGATTGACCTCAAACTTACAACTTATTTGATCGATTTTATTGGTTTCCCTACACATTCACAATTATTGATACATAGATGAACTAATAATATAATGAGATATCGAAAAAACTATATATCATTGAACGATAGTTAACATGAAAAACAAATACCACACCTTGATATACACTATTCTTTTCTTCCCATAATTTTTACAACTGTTATTATTTTGGGTTGTCCTATAAATCTTATAATACTGATTTTATTTTCTTATTTGAAAATAATTTTATATTATTAAAATAATCATAATATTTCACTATCCTTTTCCTCATTCTTTTTCATTCTTTCATATCAAACACCATAATCATAAAAAATCATAATATAGTAATCAAAATATATCAAATTCAACACACACATAAAAAACAATATAGTTCAAATCGTTACAAGTGTTGTGGGACGAAAAAAATATGATGTTGGCGAATCTTTTGAAATTCATCTGAACATAACTACGACTCATAAAATAAAATTTTAAGAAAGAGAATTGAAATTAAAAAGATGAATTGTTCAAAAATTTCCAATGAAAATTTTAGTTATATTTATATTTTTTTTATAGTTTATATGTATAAAATTATAATATATACGAATATCATATGCAGTTTATAGAATTTTTGTTTATAATACATAATCAAAATATAAGTGAAAATCTTATTGAAAATTTTTATCCAATTTGTCTTTGAAATTAATCTAAGGTACCATGGCTGAGAAAAATAGAATCCAGAAACAGAAGAGTGGGCCTCCACCTTGATGGCGATGACCAAATGAATGGGCCATATCTAAAATCTTTGTAGATAGCGACACACGACGGGCCTTTTCATTGATGGATAGAAATGTCATCCGTGTTAGGTGCAAGACCAAGTTCATCGATGGAGGCTACATGTGAACATGATAACGCCTATCAATAACCATGTTAAAGTCAGAAAATACTTTCGATCAAGGAAAAAAAGCCAGAAATTACTAAAAGTTTATGAATACAAATCGGAATCGTTGATATGATTTATTATGATATTTTACATAATTAATATTATATATATAAAAATATAATTGATAACTATATATATTTATTTTAAATCAGATAAAAAATTTAAAATATTTAAGAATTATATATCGTAATGATATTAAACTATTTCATTAACAGTAGTTGTTATCTTCTAATGATATTATAATAATAAAAAATAATAATATTGGAACAACATGTATGGGATAATGAAAAATTACAAATTAAATAGAATAAATACTAATCATAAATATTGTGTCATTAATATAAAACTAACCAAACTTGATATTAAAATAAACCAAACTTTAATACCAAAAAAGCCTCAAATGTAGCTTTATATATATAATAGATGTGTTGAAAACGAAGGTATTGCTTAAAAGGTCTTTTTTCAAATATGTCGATCTGTCGGATATATATTCTCAGCCGTTCTATCATCCGTTCGGATTTTTTAATATAACTGATTTCATATGACTCCTCGACAAAAGAGATGTCACTTTAGTTTCTTTTTATGATAAGGTTTTCTTCTGGAAAAGAATATATAACGAGATTATATAACTCAATAATATGCAAGTTGTAATATGATAAATGACGGATTACTCACCTATAAAATCTTCTAGACCTGATCTAGGTGATCGGGCAACTTTTGATTCTCGATACAATTTTTTTTTATAATTAGATCATGAGATGATCGATAATCAGTGAAGTATTGGAGTAGTTGAAAATGGTCTAGATGATACAATTAAAACTGAACGGACAGTACAATGTTCCGTCTTAGATTGTTGATCAAGCTTATGGATATTCTCCAAGGACGTATGAACGTATACGGAATAAGCTACTACTGATTAATTAAATTCAAGATCTTATCTTATGCTATTATATACTATACTTTCTTAACTAACCACAGGTAGAAGGCCGCCTTACATCAGCGGTATGGTTTTAAATTACGCCAACATGTATGCTTTTCCTTTGTTTAACTTCGACGACTTAGGATTAAGCAAAATAGACAGAAAGTGATGCATGTATAAGCTTGGAGAGCTTGTTAATGAGTAATGCATGGCCACCCTTTTAGTTTAAGTTTATTGGCCCATATCGAGTTAATTGATTATTGTTTTTAGGACTTGGTATTAGGTGATTAACAACTAATCCTCTCAAATCCAAGCCTTCTTATAAACTTCCACTTTGTTCTTTTTAAGATAAGTACACTATTTCACATACGTTAATCTTGTGCTTGTCATTTAGCTCATATAGGAAATTAGAGAAGGTACCATCCTTTTGTACAATGACATCTTTAATTATTTTAATTGTGACATGGATAATATCATACGAACTTGTAAAAATTAAAGAGAAATAGTTACAAGTTATATTATCATCATATCTGAAATAGAAAACTAAAAATAAGAAAGAGAAAAAGAGTTATATGCATAGTTCTGTATGGTTCTATATATGTATCTTGAGAATTTTGCATTCATGCTTACTGAAGTTGTTTTGACTCGATATAATGATCACAACTAATGATAAGAATGCAATCAAACTCATATATAAGGATTCTTCCAATTCAACATAAGCTATATACTGTAGGATATGGATCAGAGGGTATCTTTGAGGCGTTGGGAGAAGGTGTGGTGTTCAGGAGTTGGGGCTTAATGATTTCGGTGGTTGGGATCTGGATGTTAGGAGGTTGTACAAGAAGAATCGAGTTATAACACAGTAGGTTCAATGTGCAAGTAAAAAAACGATTTTGGTGTCGTGAACTCGACGGAGAAGTTCTTTATGAGGAATCCTATCAGCGGAGAAGTTGGGTTGGGTGAGGAAGAGGAAGAGGACGATTCAGGAGTGGCCAAGGGAAAAGAAGGCATTGGCGGCGAAGCTTATAGGTGAAACCTATTAGTGTTGGCCAGGCTCATTCATTTTTCTGCAGAAGCTCATTGTTTTGTTTAAACTCGACTAAATGAGCTAGTGAGCTTTAATCTATCAAAGACTTTCTGTATCCCTGATCACATGCTGAGATGAGAATTTGGCTCATGCCATGTTTCATTTAAGCATGGTTCAAAGATGCTTGCGTTTCTTTTGCCTTGTGAAAGATGTTTTTCATTCTGAAGGTGATTGGCATTGTTTGAGCTTGAGTTTATAGGCCTGAATCCAGCATGGTTCTTTGGTCCTGTATTCAACTTCCCTGTCTCGTTCAGAAAAACCAGATTGGTCATATTTGTGCTTTACGAATTTGCTTGAGGTTTGGATCAACTTTAGATCTATATACATGAATTGCTTTCGCTTCAGCTACATTTAGATCTATGTACTGTAGTTGTTATTGTTGGAATTTATTTTTCATAAGCTTTTTTGCACTGCTTATTCCCATATTTTATAGGGCATTAGGGCTCAAGCTGGGAATGAGGTCTTGAAGAGCGTCTTGGCTGATATGTTTGGTGACTTGCAGGTTGATGTTTCTTATTCCTGTCAGTCAAGGGGTGCGCATGCGCTGTATTGCTTCTGTCTGCTGCTTTGAGGAGATTCATTGCTGTTATAGCTGGTTTTTTTTTTTTTTTTTTTTTTTTGCCTGATTCGAGTATTGTTCTGGCCTTTGGTTGGCTGTTTTGTTGTTCCGACTGCCGGATACTTTTGCTTGGATACTGTTGTTTGCTCTTTCCTATTGTTCTTGCTATAACAGCGTCTTGCAAACTGGTTATAGATGCTGCTTAGTCTGATGGCTATCAGGTGTCCTTTAGGCTTTAGTATGTCTTGTATTGTAGTTAGGCTTCCTTTGCGAGTTTTGATTAGAGCCTGGGAGAAAAATCATATAGCACAGTACGAAATGCATCTTAGTTCTCGAAACTTTTCATCCTCGTCTCGATGTATTCATATGTTGTAGTTGACATTTTGAAAGTTGCTTTCATGGCTGAGAATCAATATCATTTGTGCATATTATTGTTTGAATGCAAATATTTTCTAATCTATGTATACAAGGATGAAGGTTTAGGAGCTTAAATTAGGCACGGGAGGTAGACTTGACCATGATTCGGTCTTGAACTTGAACCAAACGGGCTGTTTAAAACCAAAACCGGAACCGGACCGAATGAATTGGAACACAGATGTTAGAGCTTGGTTTGGTTTAGGTTTCATTAAAACCAAAATCAAAACCAGTGTGATTGGTTGGTTTCGTTTTAAACTCAAGTTAATTTTGTCGGAATAAAGGGTCTGTTTGTGAAATTCAAATGAGAGAGGAAGGAAAAGATTAGGAGGATATCATAATATCTCTTCTAAATAATATAATTATCAAAATAAATAAAAGATATAATATTTATCATTTATAATTTTCATAAATATAATAAAATCAAATGATTTATTTTTCATTCCGTATTGTTGTCCTATCCCTCCCTTCTTCTCTCCATGCCTTGCTTTGCCGTTCCTTCTTTTCCATACTAATAAAACTCATAAACAGATCTTAAATATTTTTCAAAGCTATAATTACCAAAAATAAAATAAAATATTGAGACCCTAAACTAGGGTTAATCTAACCAAAATCTTCCGAAATAAATTAATAAATATCATCGGTTAAGATTCTTTTTAAAAAAAACAAACAAAAACACGAAAATCATGTTTTGTATAGATATGCACATCATACAATGTCAACTAACAGATATGATTTCTGATTTATACAGGCAAAAAAACTATTAAATTTGAAAAATACCATAGTAATATCCCGATCTCATATTCCAGAGTTGGAGTTTCCCTGTAAGTTACAAACTACCTCTCTTCGATTGAAGACTATCATCCAGGGCATAATCATCCCAGTGGGCAGACGCGTTATCATCCAGCGACCCAATCAGATTCCCCTGGTGCTGGAATTGGAACCCAACCGGAGGCCGTTGCGCAATCCAGTAGATGGTAAAGGCTGCTTGAGAAGACGTAAACGTTTAATCATCATGATCTTCATCGTATTTTTATTATTAGTATGGGGTTTTTTTTAGAAGCGTTACACAGATCGTCATGGTGTAACTAGGCAACCCAATCGTCGCAAGTGTGGAGTATGATGAGTTGTTTCCTATTCGATTTTTTTTTTTGCGTTTCATCACATGATCAGTAGTAATTCCAGTTGAAATTTAGTAGGCATATTAGTAGCTTTTTTTTTTGTGTTCATGTCATCAAAATTATATTTAGGGTTTTGTAAAGGAATAGCGCGCGGGCTGATAATGGATCGCAACAAAGAAAAAAAAATAAGGGATTTTAAAAAAAATAAAAATAGAAGAATTTTAAAAGATTAATAAAAATAACAACAAAAATTATCCATTAACGATAATATGAACCAAATCTCAATATTTTTTTTCAAAAAAAAAGTTTGTGACATTTTTCTGCGCGTCGTCCAAAAAGAGAATATCCTAACTTCCAAATAGTACCTCACTGAACTCTGACCCGGCAAAAAACAGTTGACATCCGCCATCATCATTATCATCAATCATCTTTCCCAGAAAGAATCGAGCTCTCTCTTTCTCTGGATGGACAGCGACGGAGCGGTGACGTGTGGGCGGTGGCTGCGGCGACCGGAGAACCTCAACCTAGTCGTCCTCGCCAAGTCATCCTCTCGCCGGCGTTCCTCCTCCGCCGCTGCCAAATCGACGATCGAGATCTTCTCGTATGACTCGGAGACCGCCTCGCTCTCTTCGTCGCCGCTGGTACGTGTCGAGTTTGGTTTGATTTGATTTGTGCGGGTTAGGGTTTGATGATGTATTGATGGTCATGTGTGTTTGTGTAGGTGAGGAGTGTGATTGAGGATGGGGAGGCGGTGAGTATCGCGGCGCATCCGAGCGGGGACGAGTTCGTTTTCTCGTCTTCGTCCGGGGACTGCTTGTGAGCATCTGATTCAATCTGCTAATATCTTGTTTTGCAGAAGTTTGTTGTGGTGAATTCTTTGTCTGATTGATGTGATGAAATGATTTGGTTGATTTCATGTGGCTTCATAATTGGTAAATACTGGAGTAAATCGGTTATTACCTTGGATTTAACCATTGTGATATGCTGATCGTATTGAAAAGTAGAGTGGAATATGAGATGGATTAGATGAAACGTATATTAAGGCGACCTTTTGCCTTACAATTACAGATTATTGAAGTTGAGTGGTCAAGAGACGGATATGAATTTGTTGAGCGAGGAGCTCCCATCTCTTCAAGGTGTTGGTGTACAAAAGTGTATTGCTTTCAGCGTCGACGGATCCAGGCTTGCAACTGGTGGAGTAGTAAGTTATAACTCGTTGCTTTTGCTTGTGTGGTACTTGTACAGACAATGCAGGGGAAATGAACTTCTTTTGACCCTCCGTTGATGAGATTAATAATCAACAAATCATTGATTAAGTTTTGGGTATTAAACTTGCATATCTACCTGTTTGATTGATTCTACAACTGGAATACGGGATACAGGATGGACATCTTAGGATATTTGAGTGGCCTGGCATGCGCGTTGTTTTGGACGAACCAAGGGCACATAAATCCTTTCGGGATATGGATTTCAGGTATATCTTGATGCTATCTCTATTTCGTTTTCTCCTTAGACTTTATGCTACACGACAGCTTTTGATTTCTCAGATTTGAAATTTGACGAGTTCTCTCTTTGAGTACATTGGAAATATGAATATGGATCTTTTCATTCACCTCAAATCATGAAGAAGGCTTGCCCAGCAAGGGCCAAATATGCCATGTCCTGATTGTCAGCCTGTTAATTATGTCTCTGAGGGGTTGCCTCTCTTAAATCCATCTCCTTCCAAATTTTTGAAATAGGAGTATTTATTATTATTGAGGTCAAGTAATTACGAAATACAAAATTAGTGTTAAAAAAGTCACAGGATGAGCGTCCTGTAAGCCTGAAATATATATATATTTTTCTTCCCCTGGTTGAGTATTGGGTCTTTGACAGTGTTACATATCCTGATGGCCCTTTATGCCAAAATGTTCCTTCGGTTTTTTTTCTCCCTCATATTGCAGCCTGGACTCTGCGTTCTTAGCTTCAACATCTACTGATGGTTCAGCTAGAATTTGGAATGCAAGTGAAGGAGTCCCTGTGACGAATCTGAGACGAAACTCGGTACAAGTTGTGTATATGAGAATCTATTTGCAGTTTTGTAATACAATCTTGATGTTGAACTCTTTGTTCTCTTTCTGCAGGATGAGCAGATAGAGTTATGCTGTTTCTCCCAGGATGGCACACGACCGTTCTTGTTTTGCACTATGCAAAAAGGTGTGTTTATCTTCTTCAAAAAATGCGTCATCTTTCTGTACATGTTTTAAAATCACCTATCTGAATTCTGAACACCCAGGCGGTAAAGCACTTACTGGTGTATGGGACATGGGCACCTGGGACAAAATTGGACACAAAAAGCTACTTAAAAAGCCTGCTTCTACAATATCCACAAGTTTTGATGGAAAATATCTCGCTTTGTAAGACCAAGTATCTGCTGTTCTGGCTTCACTTTACACACATTTTTGGTTGCTCATAGTGGCTTTCATCAACTAGCCATCCGAACATTTGACTAGATTTATTTTCTCTACAGGGGAAGTAGAGATGGCGATCTTAGTGTAGTCGAAGTGAAGAAGATGGAGTTTCGTCAGTATAGTAGGAGGCTTCACCCCGGTACTCCAATTGCATCCCTAGAGTTCTGTCCGAGTGAAAGGTACTAGTTTACTTATTGCGTTAGTTATCACATCCGTAATTTATATATAACATCTGAACAAGGCTTCCTTTTACATAGTTTCATTTATGTTTTCTAGGAACATCTGTTTTCTGTGATTTAGTTTTCATGAATGCCATTAAACTGCTGTAAATGTTACTCTTCTATCGGGCCTTACTTGCCTTGGATCATCATTTGTTTGGTTTTATCTTGCAGGGTCGTGCTCACCACTTCTCCTCAATGGGGCCCAATTGTAACCAAGCTTACTGTGCCGAAAGATTGGAAAGGTGCCTCATCCTTATCTCATTCTTGCATTCGTGTACACAATGACTTCATCTGCTATTCCGTGGCTCATTTTTTCTGGTCTTCCTTTATTTCTGCAGAATGGCAACTCTACATGCTGCTAGCAGCTTTGTTTTTGGGATCTGCCATATTGTTCTACATGTTCTTTCTGGCATCCGACTCGTTTTGGAATCCCCCGGGACCAAAGATCAAGACCTTTATACCCGATCCACGAACAACTGAGGATGTTTTCGGACCATTAGATCTATGATTGTTGTTCTTTGCTGCATTACCATCTCAATGTTCCTCATGGCGCTGCTTCTCTTCCGAGGCAAATTGTTGTCAGCCAATTCTTGTTTAAGTCTGACAAGTCATGTACAATTTGTTTACACGCACTAGTTTGTTTATGTATATTTCTCATTCTGATAAATTTTTGTGGATCATTGGTTTATTACATTAATGGAATAAACAAAGTAGTTCATTTGTAGATAGTTTTGGAAATGATTGGTTTTGGATTTTGATATTGCCTGCTCCATCAGCTGCTTAAGCTGAATTTGTAGGTGAAATTGTTTCTGCTGGCTGCACAGTCGATATCTTGATGGCGCAACTCCTTGCTTCCTCTTTGATCCGCGTGTATGCGTTCATGGTGACAGAACGGAAAACCACCGCTGCTGCTCAGGTAGCAGTCATTGTGACCTTATCAACAATCTTCATGCCGTATTACTTGTCCTGATAATGTTTTAGACAGGCTCTTGTTGCACTCTATTACTCTGTTGCACGTGTAACAATGATGTCGCCGGATGCATTTTCTGTTACGAGGTTTTTGTTTTTGTTTTTGTTTTTGTTTTTGTTTTTTCCTTTCGAGAAATGATAAATATCGATTTTTAATGGTTCACTATTTAGTTTAATTCTCCATTTGTCTTTAGTTGCTTCTCCCTTTTTACGAGCAGAATGGAAAAAACTGGAATCCTTTTTAAACGGATCAAAGATAACGTGCAAGAATATTCCAAATAACGGTGAAAATAAAAAAGGAATAAGAAAACCAATCACCCACAACAAATATCTCACTTTGCTCCATTTTCTAGTCTGTGTATGAGATTGCCCCAGCCATTCTCAATCATTCATTCATTCCACACAATTGTTAGCATTGCCCTCGGCGAACGATGAATTGCCTCCAGAATCTCTCCAGGTTAGCATCCGATTCTCGCATCCATTTTCGTCTCCAAATTGTGACAATTGTTTTTGGCATATCCCTTTTTCTTTTTTGAATCAGATCATGCGCTTTGCCACATCATTGGTTAAAGGACCACAATCAGCCGAAGAAGCAGAGTTTGTCTTTCCTTCATTTGCCGGTAGGTTATGGATCACTCGTCTCCAACATCGTGTTTCACTCGTTGAGTTTTGTTACAGTATATTAATAATAATAATATAATATTTATAACGTTTTTGTGGGTTTTAATCTGGTGATTGAGTTGCATTTGTGCCGCACAGGGTTTAGCGAACGGAGGCGAGTTCCGTTGGCGGCGTTGTGTTCTTGTGAAGGTGAAGTGTTATTGTTGTGTTATGTGTTGAAGATCTATTATACTTTGATGGTTCTGTTTTGAATGGGTTAATAATATTACGGATAAGCGTAGTTTGTCTTGTTTTGTTTAAAGGGATAATGAGATATGAAGCGGAGAAACGTTGTATGAGAAATGTGTTTGTAATCTTGTTTGAAGACTTGATGCTTTTTCCTGCTTGAGCATTTTCATGGCAGTAGGGTACTAGTGTTGGCTCTTATGGGCTACATCCATTAACAGTCTATGTTGACGTGATGCGGTAATGTGAGTTTGATGTCTGATATGATTCATGAATATAGATTTTACTTGCCTTTTATGCACCAATAGTCAATACAGTGCTCTGTTGGATTTCTCGAAGCGTCAATTTATGAACATGTAGTTTTTTTTTTTTTTAATTACAATTGCTAGAACTATTGGAGTGTTTTCCATTTACCATCCTCATGTTCTGTAGTTCGTAGTATAAAAGAGGAAGGGTTGAGTGTTGTTTATTTGAAAGTGTATCTCTTTTCCTCATTGATTTTGGCATTATCTGCATTGTTAGTCTGCCTTTCTACCTATTGTAGTTCTTTGAGCTCTACTTGATAGGCTATCGAAATGGTCTCTTGTCCTTATAATAGGCGGTTTCTGGATCAACATCAAGTGGGAAGATGGGTAGCTCTGATGCCAAAGAGGAAAAATCAGATACATACAGTACCAACATGACACAAGCAATGGGTGCTGGTAAGTTAAAAGTCACTCCAAGTGGATGCTCGATGGTGGAAAGTTCGAAAAAAAATGTAATCATCAATATGCTTGTATCAATACACGATACTTGTTCGTTGTTTTCTGTCTTCAGATTAGTTTTCTTATTGTCATATATGGCGCTTTACCCTTTTGTCTGACTATCCAAATGCTCAGTTTTGACATATAGGCATGAATTGGGAATGAACTATAACTTTATCCGTCCAGACTTGATCGTAGGATCTTGCCTACAGGTGAGCCTTCATTCTGTGTTTTGTAAATTTCACATATGTTTATATTGATGACCTCGTGCAGTATCAATAGCAATGTCGAAGGCCTGTGATGATTTGCCCCTTTCAAATTTTTGCATTTTCTCTTTCATCCGTAGCAGAGTAACACAATTTTAATCTCACTAGATGATCGTATTGTTGCAAACCGAACCAATTTTTCCCCTTTCTACTAGCAGGGAACTGAGTAGATGATTGGAAGTTAGGAGAGTGCCGCCGAATGTCCTGTCATAAAGAAAGAGAAAAAATCCATCGGCTTAAATTCTTTCTTCTGCTGTTTCTGTTACTCTTAATGAATTGTTTTTTAAATATGGGGTGAGTTTCATGTATTATTTGAATGCAGAGTCCTGAAAATGTTGATAAGCTCCGGAAAGTTGGAGTAAGAACCATTTTCTGCCTCCAACAAGATCCTGATCTTCAGTATCCTTTTGCAAGCCTTCTGAGTTATTTGTTGAAAGAACCACCCTTCTTCTTGCTATCGTTGCCATTGTCAATTTGAAATGTGTTCGATGGAATCCTTTACTAGTAACTCCAGATATTTTGGAGTTGATATCAATGCCATCCGAGAGTATGCTAGGAGCTTTGATGATATTGAACACCTGCGCGCTGAAATAAGGTTGTTCATTCATGATATCATTATTATTGCTTGTTTATAGAGGTTTTATTTTTCTAGGACATCGAAGAGTTGAACGATAGCAATTTTCCAGGGGATCACTCCACCCCACATGGTAAGCGACTCAGCCTAACTCCTCCAATGTGGGGAGAGGTCAGGGGATCAAAACCCGCTGAGTGCCGAGCTACTTTGTGGTGGTGAGCCCGTCAGCGAAAGCTAGTTTAAAGGGTCATCCAGGTTTGCGGGCTATTCGGTTGACCAAGGAGGATTTCCTTTTTTAAAAACGATACCAATTTTCCTAGGAAGGAGTGAGAAAATCCTGAACCCTGTCATTTTCATTGCTTGGAGACGTATCGACTTTCATCTATTGATCTATGGTGCTTATGCTTGGAGCAAACCTTCTGTTTTACATATTCTTATGCCAGTTTGATGATTTGATAATGGCAGAGATTTTGATGGATTTGATTTACGGATGAGGCTTCCAGCAGTGGTAAGCAAATTGACCAAGGCCATAAACCGAAATGGTGGTGTAACCTACATACATTGCACTGCTGGACTCGGAAGAGCTCCTGCTGTTGCGGTAATATGTCCCTTCACCTTAATATGATTAAGCGTGTTATTCTTCAAAATTCAGTGAAAATGTGTCATATCAGTTGAAAACCAAAGCTTCCTGTTTTCTTGAGGTCATCTGCTATGATCCCTGGCTTAGTGAAAGAAATAAAGGTGCCTTAATGATCTGATTATTTATAAACTGGAAGCACTACAGCAGGCTCTGGAAAATTTGATTTCTGTAATGATTGCAGTTGATAAGTGTGATTTATCCTTTTAGATGTGACTTGATATTCATGTTGCGTGACTGTCAGCTATACCGTATCTGCATTCTCTTATTGTAATGCAGCAAATGCTAATGCAATAAAATGACTGCCCAAAGAATTCTTTTTCATAAAGAAATAGAATTTGCAGAAGGGAAAGGAACAGAAACTCAGGAAGCAAAACACAAGAAATTATACTGAATTGTCTTGCTAATTTATCGGTACCTTGCTGACGTTGCTCACCATTTGCAGCTGGCTTACATGTTTTGGGTCCAGGGCTACAAGCTCAGTGAGGCACACAAATTGCTAGTGGTAAACCCTCGTATGTCATTATGTTAGAGTCGGTGTGCTGTAAAATATTCCTTTTTCCTTTTTATTATTTTCCCTTGTTTATCATGAAAGGTGCCTTCAATCAAGCGCATGAAATTGGTGTTATCTGAAATACCATGTACTTATGTTAATTTGCATTTTAAAAATATACTGTAGCACTTGCCCTGTCAGCCAGTAATTCATAAATCTGATTCTGGAATCATCAGTTGAGTCCTTTTCCTTTATTTTTTTTTAATGGTCTACAATCTACCAGCCCTTTTAGTCAAATGGATTTCTAGCATATGGTATGTGCACATAATTGATGTAATCATCAGCTGGAGTTTGCGGAAGAACTTTGTCTCAAGTCCTGAAGGAACTTGGAATAAATGAGAAAAGATGAAACTATTGATTTGAGGCTGTGAAGAAAATGAAAAATAGAAGCCATCATCTTAAACCAGACTTTGAAATTCTGTGTTGCTATGAATCTCTCAGGTAATTTTTAATAATGTATAGTGCTCTTCTAGCGGGATATGGACAATGGTTTTTGATGTTTTCTGTCATGTTTTTTTCCTGTAGAGTAAGCGTGCATGCTTCCCAAAACTGGATGCTATAAAAAGTGCAACTGCTGATATTGTGAGCCAACTCTTTTTTATGTTTTATTTTTGCTCTCCAATTTCACTTGTACGGGGTTTTACTTTCCTTCTTATTTGAAGCTGACAGGGTTGAAGAAGAAGCGTGTCGTTTTGAAGTGGCCGGGTCCTCGAAACTCCACGGTTGAAATATCTGGACTTGATATTGGGTGGGGTCAGGTAAACATTGAGCTATTTCTTGAATCTGAATGCTATGTTTGAAAGATTTTATTTGCTATGCAACATTTTTTTTTTAATCACGGTCTTATGATTCAGAAACTGCCTCTGAAGTATGATGATCATCAAGGTCTCTGGGTCCTTGAAAGAGACTTGACGGTAAGTTACTTCTATTTGCTAATGAAGCTATGATAAGGATAAGGTGATGGATAGTGACTCAATGTCTAATATGTCATTTATCTTTTGGCGAAATTAGTAAAAGAAACTTAAAAGTTAAGTTGTGTAACAGGAAGGGCGCTATGAATACAAGTACGTAGTCAATGGTGAGTGGCTGTGGAATAAACATGAGCCTGTTACTCCTCAGAACAAAGATGGCCACATCAACAATTATGTGCAGGCAAGTAGTAACCAGTGAATGGCTTAGACACAAACTCTATATTTATCCTTTTGGTTTTCGCTTGTAATGGGACATCATCATTTTTCGTGATTCCGATCCAAAAGACATCCACTTTTCCCAACTAGTTCTTTATCCCACTTTCTGGTTGCAGGTCGTTGATGATCTTGACAGTGAAGAAGCCAAACTGCGCAAACGGCTCAGCGGGGAAGATCCAGATCTTACCATGAGCGAGCGACTCAGGATAAGGAAATTTCTAAATGAACTCCCGGACAACTGAGTGATCTGACAATCTGCAGACAGCAAAATAAGGGTTTGAAGCACACAATGAGATGAAGCGTCTTGATAGATATTTCATAAAGGTCGCAGTCTGCTATGTACATTTTACATGTGGTGTTAGTTAGCACAGCTCAATAAACTCATATCAGTTGAATATGTCAGAAACAATAGTTAAATGGTGGGTTATCCATTTGTGGAACGAATGTGATAGATGTAGAGTTGTTCATTCGATTCGAATCCTGTTATGTGTTACGTCCTCCTGTACTGTTTATATGTAACAACTTCCTTATAGCAATGTTTACACAAAACATAATTTGCGGATATAATATGTACAACACGCTGGAGATTTTGGGTTTCACGGCTCATCTTAGTAGTTGCATTTTCACTAATGAACTTGTAGTATGTGTGTACTTTTGCCAGTCTTCGAGACCTTCGTGACCCCTCCCCTGGCATCGGCGCTAACCATCCATATACCTTGGCTTCTCGTACTTTTATTGAAAAAAAAAAAATCTTTCGAGGGATATGTTTTCGAGGATAATCATTTTAGACCGCCTCCGACAAGTCACATTATCCTCTCATTTGTTATTGTGTTTTTTTTTTTAATCTAGAATTTTTTTTGTCAATCAAATAATCCGTAAATTTAAAAAAAAATTAAATCAATTTTTACTGACGAGTTCAAAATAATTCGACATTAAAAGGACTATTATTACATTTTGTGTAACTCCTAAACTTTTTTTTTCTTTAATGTTGAGTCTTTATCAAAATTTCGATACCTATGGACATAGTCACTGCTATAACGATGACACAAGTTCGGTAGAGTAGGGTCCAAATAGCCAAAAATCAGATCCCCATCAATGTGATCATATGCTAAACCGCTCTACAAGAGCCCATTTGTCTATGCCACCAACGACATTCATTCATTACTAATTTACTCTATTCCCCTTAATTACTCCAATCACAATCATTAACCGAATTTAATACACCCTCGCAATCACCACGAACTCTCACCTCACAGCCCAAAATCATCACTTAAATAACTAACCACAAAACTAATCACCCCCATAATCACAATCATTAATCAACATCACACCCCACAATCATAATCTCGTTGTTCTCAGCTTTTCTTCTCCCATTTCGGCGCCATTGCAAGAACAAGTGTCACCGCACAAAATCGAAGATCGACGATTGCAGGTGAAGTGATGCGTTTTGGTGATTTCAATCCCTAATCGCAGCGGATCGGAGTTCAATGGTGCGGAGCCCGGACAAGGCAGTATCATCACCGGCCGCCGACGCCGCCGCCGCCGCCGCATTGACGGCCGATCTAGGGTTCCGATCCAACAATCACGAGAGATCTCTCTTCAAACGGACTCATCCGCACCTCGAATCAAACGCCGACCGATCCAAATCCGCCGATCGAGGCGGATACTCCCGCGGCGGAGGACGCGGTTTGTATCATGGGAGGAGGAAGGGGTTTCAGTTGAAAGGAAGGTCGATGGTTTACTTCTGCGTGTTGTTGGCGTTGTTCGTGTTCGCGTTGGCGCCGATGGTGCTGCAGAGCTCGATCGGGAGGGTGTTGAGGCAGGGGAGGAGCGAGAGTGGGATCGCGAGGTGGTTGAGGGAGCGTAATGGAGGTGGAGGAAGTGTGAGGCCGTTAAGGTTTGTGATGAGGGAGTTGGATGGGGCTGGGAGGCTTGATCGGTTGAGGATGGAGGCTAGGGTTGCTGTCAGGCCGCCTAGGCTCGTTCTTGTGAGTTGGCATTTCTGTTCATTCGTTGTTGGGTTCGTGTTTCGATTCTGAGTGTTGTTTCAATGTGATTTAGTATGTTAACACATTGTCAATTATTTCAGTGTAGATGTGAATATGTATTGTTCAACAGTGACAGTATAATTTATTTTTAACGTTGTGTGATTAGCGACATTCATGAACTGTTTAGAGGTGGCCTATGATTGGAGACTTTGCCTTGTGATTGGTGTTGCCTCTGATAGACTAGATAAGTGGGATTGTACTAGGTGGTATTGATGCACTTTATGTTAAGAGTAGTTAGTGCTGATCGAAGGCGGTAGGGAAGTTGGAACTTTTCTAGCTGATTTTACGAAGATGATAAATACTTAGTGTGCTTGATCTTAGCCAAAAAGCCGAGAAAGGTGTAACTGCTTAGTGTCTACCGTGCTTCATGCTTTTAAGAAGCTTGTGTGGCTAGGATGGCAATCCATGAGTTCAAGGTTGTATAATGTAGTAGGATATAATTGGATGGAGCTGATTTTTATCATGAAGTAGAATTTGAAAAACCATGCACGATATGGTGCTTTGAAGAGCATCTGCCTGGGCTTCTTGCTGGACAAAATTGCTTAGGTTTAGTCTTTGCGTTCTGTCGGCCAGCCTTCATCCCTTCTTCATCAGTCTATTCTTATACTTTGTTATATTTTGATTCGCAGCTGGTTTCTTTACCGTGTCCTTTTCAATAACATTTATTTATAATGATGATATGGATGCACTTTTTTGATAGATCGCAGATTTCTGGTTTTCCCCCTGTTTTGGTTTCTCATCTTTTGGCGTCATTGGTCCTTTTCTTGTAAAATTTATCCAGATCTATAAATGGCAACTGATGAGTGTTTTGCTTTTTTTAATAATACATCTATTGATTGTTTAGCTGTTTGGTCGTAGACTCGTACTTCCATGCGGTTTATTATCTTGTGAGAGATCAGGCTTTCTCCTTGTACAGGTTTGCTCATTTCTTTTTGTTGGTGGTTCAGGTTTCGCTCTCTGTTAAAGCTGAAGGCATACTGGGGAAAATTATTGAACGAGAAGCCTGTGGAGATGTAATGTACTTTTGGACATGTCTGGAGATAGATTCCGGTCTTTCAACTAATACTGAGTTGCTTACCTTTTGGTCACTGTGACATTTTAAATGGAGGCCAATGTAGGTAATTTGAACTAGGGTTTGCCTTAGTTTGAGAGGATGTAGCTTTTGGTAGACTTGGTGTATTCATAGATAGGTGTAGTTGTTTATATATGCTATTCTGTTGTTGAAACACAAGTTATTTTGTGGTAATTTTCAGCTTCCCAAAAGATGACCATCGGGCATTTTCTTTCTATATGATGAGTTTAACTTGAAACATATCTTTTCTTTTTCTTCCTTTTTCCCCTTTCTGAACGCATCTTAAGCTGATTGCTCTGAGTTGATTGTCAGTTGCTGGCGCTGAATTGGATTTGCAGCTATAATCAATAGTTACATATGTTATTTTTTTTCAAATCGCTCAAGTAGAAGGTCTCAATCATTTCTAAAAACTTCTCCTGCCTTGTGCACTTTCTTGCTTGAATATTATGGTTGTTTTGTGTTATTCAAATTGAAACTCGACTTTATTAAGGTTCGATTGTCAACATGTGGACAATTTTGCTACTGCTTCCCGTGGCATTGATATGACTATCTTTATTTTGTGTTGCACTGTTGAATTCGATCGATATTTTCTCACCTTACAGATGAAAATTTGTTCTGTGCCAATAAGTTCTTCTGATTTGCCTGCAGAAATGCTTTTGAAATTGCCTTCCGCCACATGTATGGACTGCCTTCATCTGTAGATGCTCTTCCCCCTATGCCTGAAGATGGTGGTCACTGATCGGCTCTACATAGCTGGGTGATGCCAACCCTTCATTCCTAGAGTTTGTGATGTTCGCCAGGTAAAATCATAGATGGGATAAGAGCTTTGATCTTATCTCATTGTGATTATCTCATTGTTATTGTAAAGTCATCTGTTAAATGTTGCTTACTGGCATTCAACAGTGAAATCTGGTTTTATGATCGGGAAAAGGCTTATAATTTTTTTTTAAAATTTATGTTTTATGAAATCTCCTTTTATGAAAACTTTATGTTGATAATGCAAGTAACAGATCGATCTTCTTTGTAATGCCAGGATGTTTGCTGATTCTCTCAACACTTTACATGGCAATACGAACATTACTACTGGGTGCATGCTTGGTTTCTCGCAGCTAGAGGTAAAGTGCAAGTCATCAGTTTGCTTTATCATCTTTGGTGGAGTTGATATGAATTGTCTGCGAAGTTCAAGAAATAAAGCCTCTTCCTACGTTGCTAGAAAAAAGAGAAACGCAGGGAACGATGCTTAGATTTCCTGCTGTATCATTGTGCTTCTAGTGAAACTTCTCTCGAAAAGCACAGCCAAGCAGCTTGAACCATTTCCCTGTAAATCCAAACTAGAGGGGAAATCAGCAGTTCAATTTTTCTACAGTCTTGTGTTAAACCTTTTTTTTTCCCCTCCTTTTCCTCATTTTTTTTTTCCGGATGGATGTCTTGTGTGACTTTATTTGCTTTAACCAAATCAATAGAGCTGGAGTTCTTCTGATATTTGTGTCCGTGTTACAGAGGAAGCACTGTTACTTCCGACGGCTTCTAGAGCTTCTAGTCAACGTTTGGGCTTACCATAGCGCTCGAAAGATGGTGTACATTGAGCCGAGAAGAGGGTTGTTTGAGGAGCAGCATCCAGTTGACTGTAGAAAGGGTATCATGTGGGTTAAGTATTTCAACTTCACT
This sequence comes from Drosera capensis, assembly GCA_001925005.1. Lineage (NCBI taxonomy): Eukaryota > Viridiplantae > Streptophyta > Magnoliopsida > Caryophyllales > Droseraceae > Drosera > Drosera capensis. Next base: position 27,869 of record LIEC01011206.1, read on the forward strand.
TTGCTCAAGAGCATGGACGAGGATCTTGCCGAGGCGGCTGATGATGGCGACTTCCAAAGCGATACATGGTTGTGGCCCTTGACGGGAGAGGTCCATTGGCAAGGTATGCATGAAAGGGACTGGGAACAAAGGTATAGAAACAAGATGGATAAGAAAAAGAAAACCCAGGAAAAGTTACTCGAGAGGATGAAGTATGGGTACAAACAGAAGTTACTCGGACAGAAATAATCCGTGAACACACAGCCAGAGGTTTCCTCGATTGATGACTCATGGGATGCATATTTGGCTCATACATTGGCTCGGGAAAGACAATAAGAACCCAGATTTATCTAACCACGACGGCTCCATTCATATTCTTTCCACGGAGAACACCGTGAAAGCAGCTTTTCTTTCGCAATTGCCCATGCCAAGCCACGACAAAAGTCTCTATACAAGGTAAGCAAGAGAAGAAGTCATATTATATTGTCTGCCTGCCTTCGGAAATTCGGAGGATAGGATTAGATTAAACAGCCTATTCTTCATTTGTATATGCTTTTAGCATAGCAAGCAATTTTGATCTCAATACAATCTTAGTTCTCTTTTCCTGGTGTTGGTAAACAAGGTTTTTTTTTTTTTTTTTTTTTTTGTTGTGAATGAAGTGACATTTCTTTGAAGTCATACTTGGACTGCTTGAGTTGCAGCTGGATTCTGATGGTATGTCTCAAAGTTACGAGGATCTATGAACGCTAGGATACCTTGCATCGTCTATATGGTATAAACCAACGAAATAATGAGACTTAGAAAGTCTTTTATCGCTTCTCCTTCCAATGAAATTGTGATGTCTATATATGTCTGACTACTCACTATGCATGTTCAAAAACTGTGTTTTATCATGCGGTTGAATTACATCATTTTAAAAAAAAGTATCATGCGGTTAAAGTACATTATTTTTTTTAAAAAAGTATCAGTTCACTGCAAGTCTGCGTAACTCGCGATCCAGTGGGAGCAAGCAATACCACCGAACTACATAGACACTGATAATTCCTCAAAACCTACCAAATGCAGACAAGTAGAAGAAAAAAAGAAACCTAACCCACAAATCATGGCCCAATAAAAGCAGGCCCAAAGCAAAGGCCCACCAAACCACACAAGATCGGCCCGTGACTCCATTTTCATCATCATGGTCTTCAAACCTTAAACCCTAGCACATCAACACACCACCCCACCCAATCCCGGCATTTCACGCCGGCAAAACCCTCCGTCGCCGACGCATTCCCCTTTCCGTCCACGTCATCTTCCACTCGGCTCCGGCGCCACCTGGCATCCCAAAAACTTGGGGCATTTACCACACAAATGGTAACGGTAATCTAGTTTTGGAGTCTAGTGTCAGTGTGCGTCTTCACGAATTACTTAACATTGTTGAATTTTAGCGATAATGTCTTCGACATTGAAAGAATGCGTCTGAATCATGAGTTCATTTTGATATGGTTTTTCGCGAGCCCTCCCCAGACCATGTCGATGATAGGATTACCTGGCTGCTGTTGTTGTTATTCTGTTCTTGTATGCGTACATGAGTAATTTGAACCGACAAAAAGGGAGAATAGTGTGACTGATGACTTTGCCGTTTCATTTCGTGCAGAATGAATGAGTGAAGCTGTTGAGATTCTTCAAATACAATGTATTCTTTGAAAGGCGGCTGGGCCGGGCAAACATTTGCGTTTGCCTCTCGTCATGATTCCAGTGCAAAGAAGACGCGGATCAGACGTTCGAAGGAAGAGAGGAAGACTATGGTCGAGACATTTATAAAGAGGTAGACGCCGTGTATCTTTGCTGGTTGGTTGTTTTAATTTCGTATTGTAAATTTCGCCATCGTCATAGGTAAAAAATGGGTATGACTATTCTGATACAGAAGGTTTGAAAGGTCTGTTTTTCCTCTATGGTGCATTTTACAGTCTGAATCTTGTTATTGTTGACTGAAATATTGATCTACTGCTGCTTGCTGCAGATATCAGAGGCAGCATGAGGGGAATTTTCCATCTATAACTCTAACTCACAAGGAAGTTGGAGGGTCTTTTTATACCGTCCGGGAGATCATAAGAGAGATCATCCAAGAAAATAGAGTTCTTGGTCCATCCAGATATTCTTCCGTACAGAAAAGTGTTTTTGACTCATTAGATCTTCCTCTTGCGGCAATTTCTTCAGATCCTCAGTGTAGCTTAGTTCATGCGTCAGATGAAACCCTTGTTGATTTTCCCAGCAGCAGCAGCAGCATTGATGGTCTGCCTCTGGAAGGTGATTTGCAGCTTTCCATTGGCTTGAGGCTGGAAAATGGTCAGCTTGTCAGTGATGATCATTCTGGAAAAATGGGGGAGATGGTTTTGGGAGAAGAGCAGAGACACGGTGGCTCGATGGACCATGGCACAGTTTCTACAGTGTCTCAAAATGATTTGGTTCACTTAGTGGATAAAGGCGTCGTTGTTTCCACTTCTCCGAGCAACAGTACTCTTGGACTGCCTGTCAATGGTGACACACAGAGTTCAATTGGGTTGGTCTTGGAAAGTGGGCAGCTTGTTAATGGCAATCAAAATGGAGAGTTGCATGAATCAGTATCTGTAGTGTTTTCCGAAAGTGAGAGCTCTGAAGCAGATAATGAATCAAAGTTGAGTTACGAATTCATCCCTGAATTCACCTATCCAATAGCAGAAGTTGAAGTTGAGACTTTCCCAATAGGGCCTGTTAGCTCTAATGGCCTAATGCATCCAACACTGTTTAGAAGTGGTGATGGATTTGGTACCGATCAGGCGATATCTAGCCATGAAACCAACGTTGTGGAAAGCATGGATTCCATAATTAGCTCATCTAACCTGGTGAATCAAGGAGCAGGTGATGAACCTGATGTTCCAATACTTGACGGAAGTCCTTGTGTCATCAATGACAGATCAATGACAGATATAGTAAGCGATGTGCTTGAAGTTTCTAATCAAGAAACAATTGAAGAAAATGGGATCGTTACTCAGGATTATTCAGATCCTGTTGTTTCTGTACCTCAAATAGAATTGCCAATGGAGACAATCAAACAAAGGCAGGATGCTACTGTGAAAGAGGCGAGTTTCTGATCTTGTAGAAAATAGTTACTATTTGAAATACTCCATTCTGCATCTATTTCTTGGCCCAAGAATATAAATCTGTCTTTTCCTTTCAAGCTGATATATTTATAGGTGTTGGGCATGATAGCTTATTTGGTCAGTGTGATTGTTCGAATTCAGGAGTATGATTATTTGTTGCTTATACTTGCTGGACTCAACCAATTGAAGGCGGCTGTCAGGTCAACTGAGCTTTGCTAGGTTTTAAATCGATTGGATCAGCTCCTTCGATGTTTTCTCTATGGTTGGGGTAATGAGATTCTTAGTCTGCAATGGAAAAATGTTTTCTCTATGGTTGGGGTAATGAGATTCTTAGTCTGCAATGGAAAAATGTGGGGTTCAGTTTTGGAAAAAAAGAAAGAGAGAACTTTAGGAGTATTCATTGTAATTGTACCTCGATGTTCATTGTCCTTGGAACTTGTTTAATTGATATTGTTTGTGATTCATGCTCCATTTCAGAAGTGGAGTTGCTCTTTGTGATGGCAATAGTAATTTTTTTCCCCCCATTATCCAAGCATTGCTCTGTTTGAATATGGTTTTCTCACTGCATTTCTTGGTGGATTCTTGCAGCCTGAAGGTTCACGTGTAAATGGTGTCCACAACGTCAACATGGCAACCAGCAACACTTCTGTCATGGAATCAACACCCAAAAAGGCTGTCCTTCATGGCAGCAGAGGACATTCTCGAGATGATGATGAAAAGGCACCAAAAGGAACATCTCCAACACTTGATAGGATTAACCTGTAAGATCACTTATGACGACTCCTCATAGCGATTCCAATTTCTTGCAACAATCTTAATGAGCAACTTGTTTCTTTTCCTACTGTGACAGTGAATCCTGGGAAGGAGCATCAAAGAAGCCGGAAGCTAACTCCTTATTGGCACTCTTCAAAGCTTTCGTGACTGCCTTTGTGAAGTTCTGGTCTGAATGAGTTCCAATGTTCGATTCCATCAAGCTGCCTTAGTTACCCAAAAATGCAGGATTTGCAGCTCTGTAGTATTTTACCAGCTGTCAAGTATTATCCCTGATGCCTCTTCTCTCTATTTTTCCCTGACGCCTTTTCTTTCTACTTTTTTCCTATTCATCCGCGGTGGTTATTGTGCGAGCTGTGTATCATATTGTTGGCTGCTTCTTTGACCCAAGCAAGAGTTCTGCATATGTTTCAGAATTGTTTGCGGATTCACCTCTCATGGTCGGGAGTTGACAGTGGCGGAAGCTGTTGGAAGACTAGATTATGTTATTGTTGTAGTCTGTATTGATCCATGTTTAAAGCTCATACTTGCCTTGTTTTAATGTACTTCAGATTCTTTGGATATGTGACCCGTCCAAGTCTACCCTTGTTTGTGCAAGGGAAAAATATCTCAGAATGCTGTGACGTGCGCATTGTTATCCTTCAATATGAGTATCAAAACTTTGTAATATGTTCTATTATATGTTTTTTACCTCCATTTTTTGTCTCTGTGATCCAGTGCTGGCCAATTTGTGTATACTATTGGTCTATGCCAGGGACCTTTGTATCGAAGTTCCAGGACAAACTTCATGTGTTCATATCGAGTTCTCCGGAGACGTTCCCTATCTCTCCCCTCTCATCCATTTCTCATTCCTGGGAATATTCTTCTTCGCTCCAAACGGCTCAATCATGGATAACGAAGATTTGCTGCAGGGGGTCAAAGGGGAAAACCAGGGAGCTTCGCCTGCTCCTAACATAATCCTCAGGTGCGAAGCAAATCGAGACTTAACACTGTCAGGTTGATATTTCGGATTGTGCTCTGTGACTGATGGCTATGTGAAGAAAATTGCAGTACTCCGTTCTTTTCCGTGACTAGAAAACAAATAAGTCGTTCTAAAGCATTAAACTTGCTGAATACGTGCGTAAAGCTAATCATAGAACGATCTGCGGTCAGTCAAGGCATCTGATTCAGCAATAAATTCTTTTTACAGAATAAATTCATCATATATTCCTGTGGCCATTGGTTACCTAATGATTCCGGTGACCATGTTCTTCGCCGAATGTTACATGCTTGAGATACGATCCACAATCCCTTATAGCAATCGTCTTTTTCTTATTTGTTGCTATAGCGATCTTCCTCGTAGACAAACATCACATCTCCTTGTCATAGTCCTTCTAGTAGTGGTCACAAATTCAAATTAATTTTTATATATTTTTTTAATTTCAAAAACAATGAGATGTATGCATATGAACAACTTCTCCTACGACTCCTTTTTACGGATATATATATATATATATATAACCAATTTATACCCAAAGAAAAAAGTGGATATGCATCACGATTCATGACTCCTAAGATTAAAGGAGTGTATTGATCAACCAGATATCGATGGACTTGATGTTGATGGATCTTTTAGTCCAAACTACAGGGTATAAGGTCCAAATCATAGTATGAAGACGGTCCAAATTAAGCTATATATATGATTCAAAATACAGGACCCAAATCCTGAAATACTGCTTAGCAACAACAGATTAGCCGTTGTTGCATCACTAATGTTGTTTTTTGTTATAACTAATATATATCTATACTTCGAAACCAAATTTAAAAACAAATGTTTCAACTATTAATTAAAATTATTGTTAAAATAAAATTGAACCAAATTTGATTTAACATTCTAAGAAACACTTCTTATGTCGTTGTTTCTAGTCGTTTATTTTAATCTACCTTGTGAGGGACAAATACAATCACGAGACATAAAGAACAAAAGAATTGGCAGATTTATTTACAGTTAAATAAGGAATCAAGAGATTGTCACTGAATATTATTTCGACCATGTACAACAAAGTGAACCATAGATTTTTTTTTGAAAGTGGCAACAAGCCAACGACATCAGCGATTGTTTCCCTCAACTAGCAACAACTAACAGTGGCAGCACTCATCAACATCGATAGACAAGGGGCCAAAAACCCTTCAGCACCCGCAGCTGAAATGGGTACATGTAACTCCGCTCTCCACAGGCGGCGTCGTAATCCTCTCTTCACAATATGGAATAGGCTCGAACGACCTCGACTATCGGTGCCCGACACAAGGGACACTTCCCCCCGCCACGAATCAACTCATTTGCGCACTTCAAACATGTACACATGTGCCCGCACCTGTAGGTATACAAACAAGAAAAAGAAATCCATGATAATGATCCATGTTATGTTAATCACTACATGTATGGAAACACAACCGCTACTTCACCAGTTTTGTGTTTTCAAAGCATTTCTACCGTACTTGGTCTTCTATTTATTTCTTTAGCTTGAAATGGAGCAAGCAACATCTTCCAAGAGTTTACCCCGCTACGAGTCTACGAGAGGCGGGCGACACAAGGTATTCCAATTTTTCAAATCTATAAGCAAAGCTCCAATGACTACAGTATGTGTTGGCTTCAGTGTCCGTGGCCTAACACAACCAATTATATTCATAATTCATCTAAATCTGGTCTGGATTAGAACCGAAATAACTCCCACACCTAGAAACGTTTGAAGCCATACAGCTCCAATTAAGAAGTTCGAGCAGATTAACTTTACCTGTATAAAAGACAATCAATGTGGCTATCACAGCAAATACAGCAAGTCCCTTTTCTGACATGGCCCCATCTTGATCCATCTTCTGACGTCTCCGGACCCGTGCCTGTGAGTCAATGAGGAATAACGTCTTCGGTTCAGAACACAAATACTGTCACCACAAAATTATTTATCTACTACAACCACTTTTCATTTTTTCCCCTTCGTGGGAGCAAGCAATGAAAAGTGAAGCAAGACCACGTGAGACCAAGTAATATACAACAGACAAAGTCACAAACCTTTCCCTCCACTGGATCGATCGAGTGCAGCTGAGACTTCCTGCCGGACTGAACGCTGCAGCTCCAGTTGCATGTCCATGCAAGTTTCCAGCATTCTCTGCATGTGGTTCATGCCCTGCTGAAGCCTCGCGACATCAGTCTTGAGATCATTGATCATCTCCCATTCCTGCTGCGAATCAGAAATTATACTTGGTTCATGATAAAATTAGCCACAGGAATATGCTTGTGCAGAAAGGTACGGAGAAAGCAGTTTAAGGCCAAGCAACCGCAGAAGACTCAATATGGGGGCATGCTAGCTGCTACAACACGTTTTATACACTACTGAGAGTTTAATGCTATGCCAAGGACAGTTCACTATTTGGCCAGCATTTCTTAGCATCCTTGTATAACCATGCATATCAGCAACTAAATCCGTGATGCACAATCTTAGCAGATAAATGCATGACCCTTGCATCTTTTTAAAAAACCCAGATATCATGAAACCAAAAGATGGCTTACAAGTTCGGAACGATGCAAACTATGACGATTCCAATTTGCATGATGTGGATCTCGGTGCCAGACAGGATGCGGCGGCGGCACAGGTGGAGGTGGAAGTCCTAATGAAGGTCGGGCAACATTAGCACCCTCGTTCTGTTCAACCCTCTGCCCCTCTTGATCCTCATGTGGGGTGGCAGTGGAGGGCATGTTTCTATGAAGATCCCAATCAATGGGAGCACGCCCTTGCCTTTCCACATAAGACTGTATTAATTGATCTAAGCTTTCACGGAAACCACTGTGAAGAAGAGTGGAAACACTTCTTCTGTGAAGCAGAAGCGCACAAGAAATTAAATTTAAACTTCAGCAGACACCATATACAGGCAAGCATGAGGATACAGCATAATCACCTACCTACTGAGCAGTTCACGCAGTTCCATGCTATACACATTGTCATCATCAGGCGGGGGATATCTGTTCAAACTTCTGACTGGAATTGCACGGCGGATCCTTGGATGACCGGAAGGCCTTCCAGACCAGTTAGTTCGAGCCACCTGAGAGCCATCCACATTCCACACCTGGGGAGTTTCCAGTAAATGACCGTTTTCTTCAGCACCAGCATCTCCTGTAATCGGATGGCCCCACTCATTGGCAGAAGCTCCGTCAAGATCCTCTCCTGATCTGTTCCTCCATTCATTAAGATCATCATAAGTTGATCCTTGCCAACCCGTCACTTCATCCTCTGTGGCATGTTCCTGTGCCTGCCAGTCTTCCCCTGGATCAGGAGTAGCTTCCCCAATGACTTCATCCAGGTTGTTGCCGTTTTCAGCGTTTCCAGTGTTATTCAGCAACTGATGAGCCTGATTCTCTGGAACAGTAGATTCTGATTGTCCGGAATCTTCGATCTGAGACTCATAATGCACATGGGCTTCACCCTGACCATTCCTTGAATCACTTGAGTGATTGCTAGAAGAAGAATCCACATTGTTGTTAGCTTGTCCTCGAACAATGCTATCCAACCTTGACCGGAATCCCTCCCTGATCAATATATGAAGCATACAGTCAAAACAATCCTATGATAAAAATCCATTGTGCATGCACACAAATTTTCTCTGAGATACCGACAAGTGAAAACAAACATACATTTGCAGCACTCTGAAAGAAACAGATTTCTGAGGGCATTAAAATGAAGATAATCCAAGTTACGGGCCAAACGGAATATTCCAATGGTGTTCTGCTTTACAGCCTCGGTTTCTCCTTTTAAGGAGATGCTGCTGATCGTCCATAGGTGATCCATCTGAGATACCGACTAATTACATGTGTCCCCAGTCCCACAAAGCTCCGTGTGATCAGTTATCCAATAAGGTACAAAATGCGCATTTAGTGTCATTGAACAGCAAGAACTATCAAGCAAATATCAGCATACCTCAGGCCAGAAACAGTGTGTCGTTGTCTTAATTGGTTTAGTTCACCGGCTGCAACTGAAGGTGGCCTTTCTTCCTCAGTAGGTCTTTCATTCCGCAAAAATCTACCCCTGAGTAGTGACTAAAAAAATGATACAGTTACAATGTTAAATCTTGCTATGCGAGGATTTTCCAAATAGCACTCAAAACATTTTAAGCTACTTCCAGAAAGGTATTGTCTTCACATATGCAGTTTGCGACTCCCAGAACACATGAGCCAATATTAATTGAATGATTGAAGCCTGAATAGGGATGATACACTAGCAGTTCTAGGCAACAGTTCAGTAAGAAGTATGGCAAATAGTAGCAACTCTAAGTGAATCCTTGAAGTAAAAAGCTATTAATTGCTAGTAAACCAGATTATGCAAGAAAAAATGTCAGTAAAAGCACAAAGCTCTCATAAGATTGTACACAGTAGATACACAAAATGATTATGAAGAACACACAGACTAAACAAATAAATTAAACTAATTCTACTTTCTACCGTCTTGGATATATCCAACAACAACAACAACAAAAAGCCCAGGTATCCCCATCCTACCCAGGTATTCCTGTCTGGGACAGGATCTGGGGAGGACTGGACAGGGTCTTGGACATATGATTGTCCTAATGCGAAACACCAAGCCAGTTGGTGGTGGGAGTGGGTGGTATATCGAGAGTAACCCATAAGGCCATAACATACATGGGGATGTGGATATCTTGTGATGGATCTAAAGAGGTAAAACACAGTTCTGACCTTGCTCCTAGATCTAGGGGAAATAATTAATAACAGCTCCAAAAGCAAATTAGCAACACTCACAAATAGGGCATATGCCCACAACAACTACTAAGACTTTATCCTTTCTAAACCTATCTCTATTACAAGGGATATGGAAAAAAACTATAACTAGGAATTCTCTGTTTTACCAAACCGATAAGTCATGGGACTTCATATTTTCTTTGTCCTCTTTTATTACAGAGGATACGATCATCCTTGTCGGTAAAGATGCATCTTAAGTGCTATGTGGCTATACCAAGATGTATCTACCATACGAAGAATAGCAACCAGGAGAAAACAAAGGCTCAGTTCCAACCATGAAGCAATGCATTGCAACATTTCATGTATGGGAGAAATAAAACTAGGAAACCAGAATGTGGGAAGAAGGGATTCCTGACTAGCGAATTGCTAGAAAATATTAATGCACCAGTTGAAAGATAACCTAATACCTGAATGCGATTGCGATGAGCAAAGTCTGAAACAGCACGATGTTCCAATAAACCTTCGAGTTCTCTCTGTCTTTCACGCTCTACCCTAACCAGCAAGTCAATCACAGCTTGCCTCCCTCGTAACCTCAGGATGTCCCTACGGATATGTTCTGGTTCGCCTTCTTCACTATCAACAGTCATTGCATCATGTGCTCGGTTGACTTGGGTGGCCAATCTTGAACGTTGATGTTCCCTTCTCCCACGTATCCCTCTCTGTTCACTTGCCATTTGCACCCACTCCCTTACGATTCTCACCCTTTCACGCTCATTCTCACCCAACCACTCTGCTCTTTGACTGCTATTGCTCTGAGGCTGAGTGACATCAGAAGAATGATCAGTGACCCCAGTCTCCATCCATCCACGCACAATCTGCCTCACTCTCTCCCTCTCAACTTCACCAAGATCTGGTGATTGTTCTCTACTGCTATTATTGTGATCATCCGGCTGATTAGGAGGTTCCATCTGATCATGGGACCAAGCTCCAAAATCATTCTCGCTCTCACTCTGCAAGCTACTCTGATTCCCACCCTCCTGGCTTTCAGACACCGACAAGGTGGAGGCATCAGTGTTAATATTCATGCTTCTCTCATGCCTCAAACCTTCCCTTACCCTTCCTCTGGAATGACTCAGCAACTGATCATCCTCCAACCCCCGCCACATCTGCAAAATGGAAGAAGCCCGTGTGCTTGACCTCTCCATATTACCCTGTCCCCTAGAAGTAGGAGACTGGGACTCATTCAGAAAGGAAGAATCAAGCATAGAGACCGCGTGCAACCCAGCTAACGCCATCAACTCCGACTCCCGATTCCTCCTCTCCATAGTAGTGATCATCACCTGAGCTTGCCTCGCAGCCCACCTGCTCAAAATCCTAGAATGTCGTCTCCTCGCGGCAGAAGACTCCGCCAGATCATCCCCTTCGAGATCTGACCTCCGCCTTCTCCTAACAAGCTGCTCACCTTCCTCATCCTCGTTCTCGGGGGTACGAGCGGAGCTGCAGGACGCAAAGGGTATACATTCTCCCATATGCCCTCCCATCAGCTCATCCATTCCACAATCGAAATCGGCCCTAGCTTCCGCCGCACTCTCCAGCTTCTGCTGCAACTGCTGCACATCCTGCACTTCCTCCATCCTTTCTCCCACACACACTCAACCCACAAAACCACAATCCACCAACCCGAGAATCGATCAACCTAATCTCTTTCCAAAAAAACACAAAAATAGAAACAGAACAACGAAAATATCCCCAAATCAAACCCCCCTACCAAATACATCACTCTCAATCGATCATTTCCATTTCATTCCTAAAACAAAATCCTTATCATCACTCAACCAAAGCATTCGACATTGAACAGCAGCGCAACACATGGATCCGATAAATCCATGTTCCATTTCACCGATTCGAAATCGAGAAAACATTACAAAATCGATGGAAACCGCGATCGAATTCCAAGGGCATTGAATTCGAACGTACCTCAAAATCCAACGTGAAATCGTCGTCGTCGAATGAAACCCTAGAAAATTGGGGGAAACAATAATCAATCAGAGTCGAGAATTTGCGGGGGAAATGCGGAGAACGAGTCGTTGCGTGTTGGATTTATAAGTGATAATAATCGACGAGATGAGAGAGAATGGTGGAAGAATGAGAGTGATAATGAGAAGAGAGAGATTTTATTTTTTCAGATTTGTTTTGTTTTTTGTGTTATGGGGAATTGTTTTTTGTTGTTTTTTGGTTTGAGAGAAACCGGCGATCTCGAGGAGGGAGAAGAGAAGAGTGTAATCACTTGCGAGTAATGGGATTTCAATAAATATATGCGTGTGCCTAATTGTGATATTCTAAAATAGGTAATGATTAGCCTTATGTAATTAGGTTGGATTTTATTTTTTGTTACGAGAATTGTGTGTTTAAGATGAGTTTTATTCGTCATAAATTTGATAATTTCATAATATTTTATAATATTCATCTTATAAAATTATGAGTTTATAAATTCATAAAAATATATGTTATGGATGATTTTATGATCAATTTGAACTCATGATCGACAAATTTAATCACTAAAACATGTATCTTTTCAGAAAAAATAATATTGTTCAATCATGATTATCAGTCTGAATGCTTGATGTTGTCTAAATTAGATTTCACTAATCAAACAAGGTTCCATCAAGTCCCCACAAGGTTCAAGGTTATCGAGCTTGAGTACAGGCCTATGTAACACAACATTAATGCAAACCAAATCATGAGAGCGTATGTGAAAAAGGTTCTTATGAAATAAGTAATCAAAGAGCTTAATCTAATGGAACCTGTATTTCAAATGTCGTTTTCTAATTATATTTCATAAGCGTGCTGTGATACTCATGCTGTATGAAAAATGTTTATAAAGTGTGCCTTCCAATAGCGCACAACTATAGCGAACTGATAATTAGCAAAAGATTAGTCCATTCTCGGATTATGCAAAGACATAAAATCCCAACAAAGAGATGTGTTTCCTATAACAGACGACAGAAAAAAATTTGGATGGTGCTCAATCATGGTCAAAATTGACCAAATTTCTTGCAATAACCACATATTAATGGCATCGAAGTTGTCCAGATGTTAATATATTTTGTTATCTACCGTATGTATGTAAATCGACATATAACATCGCTCTAAGGTGTAAAAATCAGCTACATAAGTTTTTCATAACGTAATAGTGTCTCGATGTCTAAACAAAGACGAGTATTATTTTGTTCAACGAACTTTACATATTTTCTTAGTTCTCTTGCTTGGAACGACTTGCCACACAGGATATCACTATCGGTTCTTCTTCGTTTACGCCACCAGCATTCCGCTTTTATTTCCGATCGAGTGTCGCTATACTTATAATAAGAAGTGTACATATCATGAGATGAACCGCGTGAGTAGATATGCATAGTGTATTCATGAGTATTCCACTTTTCGAAGCCAAAAAAGTGCCCCCAGTCTACCTATTTGTATCCTGCTGATCTTTTCCCTTTTTCTGCTTTTTATCACACCTAATTTCTCTTTTTCGGTGATGCACTTTTCAACCAAATTTTGGCAGAGATAAATGAAGCTTTCGCATTTTATTGTTTGACGAGGTTTTATTTCGGAAATGAATTGAGTCAGTTTGGAAACGTTTATTTAAATATCATATGATACACGATGATATTATTTAATTATGTACATGTTAGAATCGATTTATTTACTCGGTCAATCTTATTTTGAAATTGTTAAAAGGTAGAAAATCATAATGCTATCCTAGCTCCTCGGCGTAAAACCGATCTATTGTTAGAGAACATTAGCTATAAGGAATTGAGGATTGAGAAACATTGACATAATACTGAGGAAAGCTAAGTTCAAAGTTCAAAACTGGAAATTCAAAAACTGTGCACATCCCACTCTGGCCCTGCTGGTTTAAGAAATTTTTAGTGTACAAAAAAAACAGAAAAGAATACTTGGGGAACAATCTTAATCACTTTTGGGACAATGAGTTTCACTAGCATTGTTTTGTACCGACTACGATTCTTGAAAGTGAGATACCACCAATGAAACTTGCTTATATGGTACTGAGTCAAGATCTTTCGTGTCATCGTCCTCATTGATTGGATGCACCTGTACAACCTATGATCACCATATACACTCAGCATTTATCATAGAATGAACCAATCCGGTCAGAAATCCAAATCAAGACAGGTTCCCTGCATCTGAAAGGCGAACTATTCAGTAGTCATCCTGCATCATATACGGAGTACTTCCCATCTGAAAGGTTCCGAAGAATTTTTTATCACATAATAGTTCATAAATCCTGTAATCCATTTAAATCGACATGTTTATTCATTAATGCTAGTTATAAATCTGGTGATCCGTTTAATCCGATCAAAATCGAGTTGAACACGTCGAGGATTAAACCCGACACGTTCAATCACTAATGCTAGTTGTAAATCCTGTGATCAATTTAATCCGATCAAGATCGAGTTGAACACGTCAAGGATTGAACCTATGACTATGTGGGGTGGGGAAGCTTCCCGTGGACTATCGATTTTACACATCTTATTCCATGGTTTTTTGGATTCGAGTGGCTTAATAATCTTTTTTTTTTTTTGAGAATATATGTAAATAGTTTTATCCACATCGATCGCAAAGGAAAAAAAGAATATATATATATAAACAATCAATAATCTATCAGTTTAAATTTTTGGATTAATAGTTGAACATAATTCTTTCTCTTTTTTTTTTGAGAATATCTGTGAATAGCTTTATCCATATCGATCGCAGATGATAAAAATAATATATATATATATATATAAACAATTAATAATCCATCAGTTTAAATTTTTACGTTAGCAATTGGACATAGTTCACATGTATATTTTACTCAATCTTGGTTGGATTTAGGCTCAAGAAGAAGTTGGTGATATGGATGAACTCGCGATTGATTAGATGCGCAAGTGGTCCAGTCTAAGTATGTAGGTAGAGAAGACTCATGGATTCAATCTCAAAAGAAAAAGGTAAATTATATATATGAATAATGCATAACTCATCATCTTAAATTCGTGGGTTAACAATTGTGTCCAGTTTATATGTGTATTATACTCATGTTCGATTAGGACGTGATTTTATTCTTTTAAGGTTTTCCTCGAATCGTAACACTTTTGTCAAAAAAAAAAAAAAAAGGTCGTTTTTGTTTCCTTCACAAGGGTGAGGATGGTAAAAAATGGTAATTGACATACAAGTATTATTTTATCAATGAAGTAACTCTTACCTTGCATATGATTAATTTTCTATTCAATTGGATTAAATGAGAAAGATATATAAATTAATATGAACCATAACTAAATAAAAAAATCATTATATTTATTTTTTAAAATTAGATAATCTTTATCTCGTCTCAGCGTTATATCTCATCTTCTCGTATCATATCATTTTTCTGGGAAGGTTACTTATCATATTACTTTCGTCCTAATTTAATTATAAAATTTTAATTCTTATCAATATCAATTTAATTATAATATTTCTACTTTTTCATTATTTGATAATGAATTTATATTAATATAATCAAAATATCTCATTGTCTTTTTTTTAAAAATCCATTTATATCTTATTATCACTAAAATATATTTTTTTGAATAAAATTTTATATAAATTCAATATATATATAACATTATATCGAATTAAAATATTTTAATTAAATTGAACTATTATTTTATTTTATCTCATCGATAGGACTTGGCTTTCAAATCTATAAATTTTTTATACCTATCCTGGACGACGTAGTCGTGGTTCTGGCTGGGACTTCTGGTTTTATCTAGTAATCCAAGGCAGGCGCCATTCAGCCGCCTCCTCTCTAACAACTCCCCGGATGCGCATCTAACACTCACTTCGTCTCCACCTTCACCTCCGCCTCCTCTATCTCCATCGCCGCATCCATGGGGTCGCCGGAGCCACCGCTGCTCCCCTCACCAGATTCGCACCCCAAGCGATCCTTCTCATCCAGCAAAGCCCCCGATTCAGGTTTCCATCACTCAATTCTTCCCCTCTCTTGTGTGTAATTACTCTGAGAACTGTGCGTTGAGTGCGATTGGGCGATTGTTCTAGGGTTTTCGTTGTTGACTAGTGAGTAGGATGATGTACTGTTTGTGTAACTTCGATGTGATTTGTGTAATGGTGTTCGAGATTGGGTGTTTAGGGTTTCTGTATGGGGTGTGATGGAAATGTGCGCGCTGATGAATTTAGGTATTGATTAGTCTTTGTATTAGCTGTTGTTGGACAATTATGAATGTGTCGGGCTACCGATAATTGAATTATTGTGAATGAGGTTGATTCGTGGGAACTGAGAACGGAGACTAGTATAGCGCGTATTGCATTTGCGTTCCTTATGTCGAATAGCCTGATGTACTTGCCCGGGGTTGTATTCATCGAAACAAGGCTGTATTTGTGCTGTAAGTTGACTTGTTGAGTAATGTTGGTATCCGTTCATCTACTCCGCTACTGTATTCATCTGCCATTTAGATGTCTGGCACCGATACTCTTTCTCCTTTCTAAGTGTAGTCGGATTTTGTTTGTTGTGAGCTAATGCATCAATGTCTATTCTGTTGTTAGGGGACGTGGATATTCCAACCACTTATATCAAATTTCTAGTATCAAATGCTGCGGCTGGTTCTGTTATTGGCAAAGGCGGTGCAACCATTAATGATTTTCAGTCACAGTCTGGAGCAAGGATTCAGTTATCTCGTAATCAAGAATTCTTCCCTGGAACATCTGATAGAATAATTATGATATCAGGGAAGGACGAGGATGTGCTGAAAGCAACTGAGCTTGTACTCCACAAATTATTGAGTGAGGTAACAATACATAATAGTTTTAAAGTTGTTACCCATCAATATTATATCTCATGGATGCCTTTTGTTTCCTATCAGATTCAATCTGAGGAAGATGTTGACTTCAGATCAAAAGTGAGGGTGGTTGTTCCAAATAGCTCCTGTGGTGCCCTAATCGGCAAGGGTGGATCAACCATCAAGTATGACCGAATCATTTTCTGTTTTCTGTTTTCTATTTTCTTTTCTTTCTTTCTTTCATTTTTTTAGGCTGATTCCGAATTCTTTGGGTCAATGGTTTTAGTTTTGGTGATTAGTGCATCTCATTAGTACTCTTAGGTTGATTGCATATGACGGTCAAACACTTTACTGAGCTCTTGAGCTTGCTAATTGGAAGAATTAAATGTTCTGCTGCCAAGCATTGTGTGGTGTGGCTTTAAGTTGGAACTTGAATGTTAGGTCCTTGTAGATGGTTCTGACTTTCATCCTCGCTACTCGCTGTCAATGTATGTCGAACATATATCTTTTCGATTCTAGGCTCGTAGGCTATCTTGATTTGTTTGCTTTGCTTTACATATGAGGAATGAAACTCTGTCAGCAGCCAGCTTAGTTTTGCAGCTGCTGTCAATGTGATATCCACTACACTCTGTGATCATCCAGCTAAAGTTTGTTCTTGCGATTGACCTTAGATGTCTATCTTGCTGGTCAGGTCATTTATTGAGCAATCTCAAGCTGGCATCAAGATATCGCCTCAAGATAACAGTTATGGAGTAAGTGACAGGCTAGTGACTTTGACTGGTTCATTTGATGAACAAATGCGAGCCATCGAACTAATTTTGGCCAAGCTCAGCGAGGATTCCCACTACTTGCATTTGCTGAATGCCCCATTCTCCTATCCAGGTATGGCTCAACACTTTAAAAATTGATGCTCATTTAATCAAGAAAATGCGTGCTTTCAACTTTGGTTCGAGTTTAGTCAAATGTAAATTGACCTCTTTTGGCGTTTTTAGTATCCTTGTTTTCCTCTACATATTCATCGGCCCCGTTGAGTTAACTCACTCACATGATGCTTTCTTAAGTTTGAGCAGGTCTTAGTTGGACTTGTTCCACACTGTGATACTCATTCAGTTCCAATACCTTGCGCTAGGGTGGCCATAACTTCCCAATTGTTTGTTTTGAGGTCTCGCATCACTTCGTCGTTTCAATCGTTACAACCAACGGCACTTGATAGCCTGATATAGTCTGGGTTAATTCTTACCGTCTTTCCCTGGAAAATAAAAAATCCTAGGCTTGGTGGAGAATTACAAGGGTTTGTAGTGGGATACATACATATTCTTCTGGTGTGTGCAAGTGGAAGCTAAGGAAAGTGGTATATTTCAATTTGAACTGTGGTGTTCTCTTTGCTGGTTTTCACCATGCACAATATCAATTTGTGCTGACTGCAGTTGGAATGGGTGCATATAATGCTGTCAACTATGGAATGAATGGTGCCGGAGGCAGGTTTCAGAACTATAAGGTCAATTACTCTCCCTTCTATTTTGAACCATGAATTGCGAATTTGTGAAGCTATTCATTACCTTTATTTTGGCGACTCAAAGTATTGAAAGAGCATCCTTATTTAACTCTTTTCCCCCAATGTTTGGGCTTTGAGCTACATTTATGCCCCACATTTGCATGTTTATCTTTTCTGGGTGCATACATGACTCGTTTCATCCGGTTCAAGACGTACTGATTTGATTTTACTGGTGACCATCAGAATTGATAAAAGAAATTATCTTTCTTACATCTGGGGAAAAAAAAGTTGAGGACTTATCTGTGACAGGCTCTTCTATATATGAAAAAGAGAAAAATATAACCTGGTACCTATAAATTTCTTTTGTACGCAGTGCTTCATTATGCGCTCTTTTGTACCTATATAATCTATAGTGCCTATAATCCAGGGGGATGTTAGGGACTTCATATGTGACAGGCTCTTCTGTATACGAGTTCGCTTAAATATAATCTGGTAGCTATAAATTTCTTTTGTACGCTGTGCTTGAAACACTAAGTATGTGCAGCATATGAGTCAAAACACTCAAGCCCATGTTGTAGCTTAGGGTCTAGCTTGCTGGAAGATGATGTGTATGTGGCCATTTTGTAAAATTGAACTAGTAGCTCGTATTATGCTGCTGGATCATATAATGTTCGTCTTTTGAATTGATGCTCATCCAAACAGATCTTCGCCTCTTCGGAACTCTGTAAAAATGCTTGGCAGCTTTTATGGGCTTTTGTTAAGGTACTATTTTGTCACTTTTAGGACGATCGAAGTAACTCCATAACCATTGGTGTGGCTGATGAGTATATAGGTGTGGTGGTTGGTCGTGGTGGAAGAAATATAATGGAAATTAGTCAGGTTTGTTTGCAATAATTTTGCTTGCGGTTTATTTTGATCACCCCGGCCAAATCTGATTGGCTTCTCCATTTACGCAGCTGAGTGGGGCCAGGGTTAAGATATCTGATAAGGGCGATTTCATGCCCGGGACGGCATCGGATAGGTAAATCACCATCAGTATCTTGTTGGGCGCCATTTCTCTGTCGTGCAAGCTTTTACTAACTTTCACGTTTTACTTGTCCTGCAGGATAGTGACAATCACAGGGTCGCAGGAAGCGATTCATGGCGCTGAGTCCATGATTATGCAGAAGATAGCTTCTGTTTCACTTGGCCCGCAGGATAGTGACAATCTAAGGGTCTCAGGAAGCGATTTGTCCCGCTAAGTCCATGATTATGCAGAAGGTAGCTTCTGTTTCCGAGACATAATGGGATTACTCAAAGATTTCACTGCCTGTGGTGTTGGTCGTATGTGAGATTCGTCCGCTTTCCATTATTGTTCAATTTTTTTTAATCAAAATTCTGGGTTTACATTGAAATGTGCATCCAATGGTTTACCCGCAACCTGTGGACGTATGAGTTGGAAAGGGATTAAATTTTTCAATAGGGCTTATGAGTTCGTTTAGCTTCATCTTGATGCAGGAGATTTTCTTTTCTGTATGTAATCTTGTAGAGGCCGACGAGTGTTTCTTAAGCATCCACACAATGAATACATGCAAATTCATTCCAATTTTTATTTCTATTTCATTATTGGATAATAAACGCATATCGCTATGCATTTTATTGATGCATATTTTTCAACGTAGTGTGTGGTTCCTGCTACTGATGTGCAGATTTGTACTCTCTTTTGTTCTGGGATGGGATACACTGGTAACTTGTTACAGGTTTACTACATATTCTGTTATTAACTCCTTTATGGTTTGCCGCCTCCATATCCACTTCCGTAGCCCGATCCTGAACCAGACCCTCCACCAGAGCCATAACCAGTCTTACCCCCGCCGCCACCACCACCACCGCCTCCTCCACCACCTCCACTGCCTCCAACACCACCTCCATAGCCAGAGCCACTTCCAGATCCTGAGCCATAGCCAGAACCTCCATATGCACCCCCGCTACCTCCACCACCACCTCCTCCGCCACCTCCGCCACCTCCTCCTATTCCACTTCCGGATCCATATCCGGATCCTGACCCTGACCCTGACCCTGACCCATAACCTGAACCTGAAGCTCCAGCACCTCCCCCTGATCCACCTCCGCCTCCACCACCACCTCCAATGCCATACCCTCCATTTGAACCGTACCCAGATGCAAGCTTAGCAGCGGCACCGCCACCGCCGCCTCCATTTGTTAATACCCTGCCTGCAATGCAGAGATCAACAAGCAGCAGAACTAGCAGAGTAGCTGCGGCTACTCGGGTTTGAGCCATTTCCGACACTAAGCAGCCAATATGTTTTCTATATTTTAAACCAGGAGTGGTGGTTATCTTGGAAGCTGTTGTGAGGCAAAATGTGTAGGAAGGGTGCCTATTTATAGGCGTTGTAGCTGCTTGCTTTTGCTGAACAGGTCGTAGTTTTGTATTAGTGAGTGGGATTATCAAAAAACAAAGGGTTAGTGGTGGTTGTTATCATGGGGTATAGTTGGCACTGGGCCTATTAACTCGAGTCGTCTTTGATAATTGATAGCACATTGGATTGCTAATCCTGTATATTCGTCAATTTAAACAACTTGACTGTGTATCATTCCAATAGGATCCTCGTCCTCATCCTCACCAGTCCCTCGCTCGACCACTTGTCATTGGAATCCACGAATCATGTGCGTTTATCGCATCCGCGAACTGAATACGTAAATGATAACGATCTTTATGTTATGCAGAATGATGGTGAATGTTATGCCATGTGTCCCTTGTAAGATGATTCTTGCACTACAGTACGATTTTTCTTTAGGTAGTGCGTTCGTTGTGTAAGCGGGATAGTGGAATGCACTCGGATTCAAAAAAAGTGAGAGTAGGGGATGAGAAGAAACTTTAAAGTTTCGTTCTTGAACTCGGAGCGCCGCATTTCTTGACTTTGATTCTAAAGTACAAAACGCCTGGAATGTACGATGTCCGTCACAATGAATCGTCATTATCACCATTTTATTGACTTTCGTAGTTCATTGCTAAACTTCGAAGTTTAATCAAGAACGGGATCGAGTCTAAGTTACATGGTCTTGGTTCTGAATGCCTTCATGATTGGTCCTCAATGTTTATATGTATTGCAGGGTGCGATTAAGTTGTGCAACTAAGTCAAGACCAAAATATCGACAGGACAAGAGCTTTAGTAGAGCTCAATGTTCAAAATATCAACAGGACAAGTGCATTAGTAGAGTTGGATGTCCAAGGAGATTCATATGAGATATTCTAAAATTTTCTTTTACTTTTTATTATTCAAATACATCTCATTATATCTCATTTACATGTTATTACATCTATTAAAAAAAAAAAAAACAATATGACACACTACCACTCAATATTTACGGATGTATTATTCATTATTCTTCATTTTATAACTTTTATATACACTCCAACATATTTTTTTAACATTGTATCATTACTTTTCTCATCCACATAATCTATTTTTTCATATTTATAAATTCTCTATTTTGATGTATCTGATATAAATGCTCTCACATCATCACAGTTATTGAAGCAAACCACGAAGCCTATGAGGGAAAAACATGGTTCAAGAAACAGACGTAAATTTGGAGTTGAGAATGAAGTCACAAGAGACTAAGGCAATACCGGTCCTTTGACACTGAATAAACTTTCCGATACACCTTATGATCAAGTAGTTACTGGTCCTATACCGTGATTTTAGTATCAGTATCAAGTCATCAACCAAACGTGCAATCGCCAGAAAATCTAATGCTAACTAGTTCCAGTTCTCCTACAAAGGAGCGTCACTTGGCATAGATACATGTACCAATTTTGACACTGACAGCTAAAACCATAAACCAGAAGAAGAAGAAGCAAGACCAGCCCCTCGAAACTGCTGATGCGATATTCGCTGGGGAAGTGACATCGGCGCTCTCGGGAAGATTAAAGGAGACAACAACATTGACATTTCCAATTTTATCGAGAGACCAGTGCACCGCCTTGCCACCCGGGGCCGTATTCCTTACTCTGACCATACCAGCAGTAACATGAACCGGACCAGGACATTGGGTGGCTGCGTTTAGCTTAGCAGCCATGGCGGCCTTTGTTGAAAGTTCCCCTGCAAACGCAGGAGGAGCAGGGATACTCCCTAACCAGCTATTCACCTGCTTGCTCAATGGGTTTTGGACACCTGTAGAGGATAAAAACAATGGCAATCACGTAAACTATTTGTTTATGAA
This sequence comes from Drosera capensis, assembly GCA_001925005.1. NCBI lineage: Eukaryota > Viridiplantae > Streptophyta > Magnoliopsida > Caryophyllales > Droseraceae > Drosera > Drosera capensis. The sequence continues at coordinate 50,024 of LIEC01011206.1, forward strand.
TAAAATTCAACGACATGTAGCAAACCGCTAGGAGTTGAGTACAATAAGGCACAGCATTTCTCAGTTTACCAATCATGGATTTATGCATCGTAACACCCGACTTCGAAGACGATGCACTATCAGAAGCTCCAGGAACTTGTTTACCATATGAAGGCACTTGCTCGGTTTTGGCCAAATCCTGGGAAAAGAAAAAAAAAGAGAAAAAAAATCACGAATTTTGATTATTCTCCAACTGTATGAAGAAGAGCTGAAGGTCTCTTACTGTCTTCTGAGAGACATAAGCTTGGTCAGGAAGAGAGACTTCAGCATCAAATCGTTCAGGGGAATCAAAGGAGAGATATTTTCCAATGTCATCTTCAGCATCAAAGAACGTAAGGTATTCTTCCAGCAACTCGAAGTCTGAAGGATTAGAGTGAACAGGTTCCGACAGATCATTGGCTTCCAAGAATAGTCCATCACCAGTTGAAGCATTAAAAGCAGTATCCCTGCCTGTCTGGTCATGACCAAATGAAGCTTCAGTGCCAGCAACATGCACTGGTTCATTTATCCAAGAATTAGCAGGTGCAGGGTTGACAGCCTCACTCCCTTCCTGAAGAGCATATTCATACTTGATGACATTAACATCCCCCTGTAGTTGCAAAGGGACATCAGAGAAGTTTTGGTCATCAAGGTACTCTTGACCAAGTGGATTTTGGGACATTCCAGTCAAGGGCTTCTCTTCATCTCCAGTGATTTGGCCGAAATCCTCAACATAAGTGCCACCATGTTCTTGATTAAGAGTAAAAATAGGTGCAAGATCCGCTAAAAATGCATCATCCAGACCCTGTAAGAGAAAACTGGTCGTAAGGATATGGGCACAGTCCATCAGAAAAGAAGTGGAGGGAATCACAAACAAACAAAACTTGCACAAAGTTACATTCTGCACTAAGGGTATTTGTTTTTATTGATTTTTGTCGTAAGCAGTTGCACGTGCACAAGCACAAAAATTGGACCTAAGAATTCATGGTTCATTAGGAGCACAAGATACTAATCTACCGATACAACGAACATGAAGGCGCCAATGATGGAAAAGAATGTTGTGTAGAGTATATAGCTATCTTTAGGAAAACAGTAATAGGTTAGGTTTTAAAGCAGACTTGTAACCTACATAGAAATAACCATTACACTGATGATTTAAACCACCAACCTGATTGGAACCACCCCTCTCACCCAACCAATTGTCAGCAATTACTTCATCGGAACCTGAGTTTCCAGGGACCATAGTCACTATGTCATCGTCTTCCCACTCCTCATCGAGCAATGGTGCTCCATAACGCTCTCCATTCTTTGGCCCTGAGCCGCTCTTCTGGAATATTCTACACAAGACCAAAGTTTCCTGTTCCAGAAAAAACAGACCAGGCCACCATTGAAGGGTCAGACTGCTAGTTGACACCTCAAACTCGATCTAGTAAAAAACAGACCAGGCCACCATTGAAGGGGTCATACCTGAGGAATGCCAGCTTTCTCCAGCTCTCCATCAATAGATCGGTACTCATGCATCACCCAATTGGTACGCTCGCCACGTGGTGCTCGACCACGGTGGTACACCAGAGTTTTCTTCATGCCAACAACACGTCCCCTATGATAAACTTTCCTATCCTTCCCTGTTGTTTTCCAGTAGCCTTCTTCTGTGGCACGGTTCGTCCTTGATCCATTACCATATTTCTTGTCAAGGTTACTGAAGAAGTACCACTCGAGGTCTCTAGTCTTTAGCTTAGAATGACCTGGAAAACAACAAAAGCAATCATTCGCCAACAACTCAATGAGCTTCATGGTTTCACAATCATTCTAATGCAAATAACTTCATCACCGAAACAAATCCAAAGCATTACCATCTAAATAAGAGGGGGGACAACTCATTGATATTGTCCTGTAAAAGAATATACTTAGTTCGATACCTAGTCGTTAAGCATAGTCAATTATATAGCAAGTTTAACTCACTGATCAGAGATTTCTAACAAAGATATCTTAATCCCATGTTTAAACGACGATGAGCACAAACTTCCTCTACCATATCTCATTCTGAACAATAGCCTCCAATACTGATTAAATAAGTATCCTACGATCACCACTGCTGTAACTACCAAGCTAAGTGATGATACAACACTACGATGAAATCCAACCACTATGAGATTACAAACACTCGACCTAGCACCGATATCTAACCACTACCAGTACCACCAATGACACCCATATATCATAGAAAAGCCAAACCGACATGATCAACCCAATCGAAAAGCAACTCCAACCCATTATCCATCATATCTTCGTCTTACGATAAGTCTTCAAACAAGAACAGAATAACGATCACACAACAGCACACACAGATAGCATAGTCTAATCGAACGAAAACAAACAAGGGGAAAAAGAATCACAACGAACCAGGTAGAATCCACGGTTCGGTCTTGTATATATCGATGTCGGCGATGGCGTCGAATCGAAACGGCTTCCCAGTCACCTTGCGCCTGAGATAGTACGACACCAGCTCCTCATCCGTCGGGTGAAATCGAAACCCCGGCGCCAACGACGTCGGTGATCCATCCCTTCCCATCAATCAAATCTATCAAATCACTGACAGATCAAGGAAAAATTAGGGTTCCGATTGGGTGAAGTGAGATTAATTGGAGTTGTTAGGGTTTCGGTGAGAATTCTATCGTCTTCATCGGAGAATACATGAAGAGCAGAGAGGGGATCTTTGAGGGGTAGTGTTGGGTTTGGGGATGGAGATGGATACGTATTTACGAATGCAATCGAGGGGTTCGTCATCGCTGACGCACCGACACTTCACCGCATTCTTGCGGTTCAGGTTGAGTCAACGGTTTGAACCGGGTCGAAGAGGGTAACCTGGAAACTCACGGGCCGCGAGTATTGGATGGAGCGCCGAGGTTGACCACGTCGCGTCTCGACATATTGCTTCGTCCAATATGATGCAACAATTTTTTTACTCTACGTCATAGTCATCAAAATCGCACCGATCAGGTCGGTAACGTGATCCAGTAATTTGATCGGGTTTATGCAATTAAAAAATCGGATCTATAATTGATTCGGATTTATCCGGTCAAACCCAAATAAAAATCCAAACAATTAAACCGATAAAAAAATACTAAGGAAAATGATTCAAAAAATCTAAAGAAATATACATATAATTTGTATAAATTATATTTTTTTATATAAAATTTAAAAATATATATTTAGATCAAAATAATACATTAATATTAATAAAATTATATCAAAACAATCGAATTGATTGTTTAACCAGTGTTTGGTCTGATTCTATGTTCTACGTATTTGACAATATAAACTGCTACTCGTTTCGAGACGATGCAACATTAGCTGTTGCAAAATTTTCGAAAGCATCTGAGTATTTACATCACACTAAATTCAAGAACAGGAACAAAAACAACATTGGGCAACATGTTTAGCCGAACATTAGTTCTTAAAAGACGTTCTTAAAAATTTTCCAACATGTTTTCTTTTCCACAATAGTATAGGAGCACGAAGTTGAACTCCTACGATCTACAAAGACACAACATAGTTTTCGTAAGACTAACGTCTAGTAGTCTCTACATCCCTGATCCGCAGTATTGCTGGCGATACATACATCTCTATAGATTACAGCTACATGTCGGTGACCTCTCGCTTTAATCCCTTCAGATCCTCATTCTCCTTGCTCAGGTGCTCGATCTTCGACTGAAGAACGTTGATCATAGTACGGGCGCTCATCGCTTCTATCCTCAAAGCTTCCTTCACAATAGAGAGCCTGTATATCTCATCCCGCAGCTCCTCAAGGAGCTTCAGGCAGCTAGGTGGCACATTGTTGTCGATGTTGTTGGTCGGCTGATGCAGTGAAAGAGGTTTCTCTTCGGGCTCCACGGAGCTCATTAGGCATAGATCCAAGCGAGGGGACGAAGAGCTTGCGTTCCATGTCGTTGAGGATGAGGAAGCACCATTATGGGTTCCGTTTGTGGATATCTCCGAAGCGTTGGACTGAGAGGAATCCAGCTCATGCCTTAGATGCTTACTTGGCATGACAGGGAAAGGCTCCGGATCACCATTGTAGGCTACGGTATGGGAATCTTCACGCGTCTCCATTTTGCAGGGGGGAAGGATTTCAAGAGGCTCGAAGGAGAGTCCACTACTACCAGCATGAGTTGTGTTGGTGTAGTTGGCGGATTGAGTTGAATCCTGCAATAGCTATTATGAATCTTCAAACTGGAATGTACAGCAGATATCGCAGGCACATTGAACAGCAAGGTAATACCGTAATAAGTGATTGAGCAAGAAAAATAGTTGCAAAACAGTTGATGAAAAGTACATAGTGTCTACTCGTTGAAAAATCAGCTAGAAACCATATAGTTGCAAAACAATAGATCAAAACTCAGCCTGAAACCATATAGCGTCGATTTAGTTTTGAACCTGACCATCTCAGCAGTCAGCATGTTATATGCTCCATTAGATGATAACCTAACAACACTTTCAGTGAAAGGATACTAACATTGAAGCTTGAGATGTACTAAAAAGGAAAAAATATGGAGAAAACAGGCTTCAAAGTAAGTCAAAACTGCCATCCATACAGTCCCAGACCTCAAATCCAACAAGAACAATTCCAGAGACCTTGACCACTGAATTATATGAAACAGTATATACTCCTAGTTGACAAAAGATGTAATAAGCTTAAACATACCTCAATGCGAAAATCATCATTTCCAAGAGTCTCATCTTCAGCATCTTCTCCCGGCACCAAGCCAGATGATTCATCTCGTTCCCAATCCTCCTCAACAAAAGGCCCATACTGCTCTCCAGGCTTAAACCCTGGGCCTTTCTTCTTCAAAATCTTACACAGCAGATATGAATCCTACCCACCAGTAGAAACAGAAAAGCAAAGTAAAAATAGAGCATGAAGCAATGAAGACAGCCCAGATGGACGGTTGATGTTGAACAATTTTATACATGAGGCAAGTATCAGTATTGCTATACGAATGGTTTCTCAACTTGGCAAACCCCTTGAGCAAATGCCATATGTGGTATAACAATGCCAATTATAAATAAGAAATCCTGCTAAATTTCTAGTAAACTTGATGTACCGACACAAACACTTACTACACTTGCCATGGCCTATCAATTAGGGGGTGTAAGATTTTAATCATGACCCCTTGGCGAGTGTATCTGACTACTTATTTTAAACAGACCACAGGTCAATGACAGGTCTAACCCTGCTAAATGGTTTTTATAAACTATAACAACACTTACCAATGGCGTACCATCTTTGGCAACCTCCTCATCTGTTAATCGATATTCATGCATGACCCAATTTGTTCGCTGTCCGCAGGGTGCACGCCCACTATAAAACACAAGGGTCTTCTTCATACCAACCACACGAGTATTTTGTAAAATTGGACGATCATTGCCTGTAGCTTTCCAGTACCCTTTTCCTGTTGCTCGGTTCACCCTAGCACTCTTAGAGTACTTCTTGTCCTGAACACCAAAAAAGTACCATTCATTGTCTCTGCTCCTAAGTCTCGACATATCTGCATTGCACTTCGACCCGTTTAGCAGATGAAGTTAAACCATGCTTCCATCGACAAAATCAATCGCACAAGTTCTACTTCTCATAGCTTAATCTCACCTTGATGGTTTTCCACACAGAAAAAACAAGAGGAAGATAAAAGGAACTTCAACAGTAGGATCATGAACAAACAAAAAGTGAATCAAATGGACTCTTTCATCACATACAGAATGTTAAAAGATAAGAGAACTAGCACATGCCAGAGAGGAGCAAGAAGAGACATGATACTACAGTATACTGGTTGGACCATGTTGTATCGAAAATTATCAACATTTCGAACAAAACAGACGACTCGTGACAATAAAGAGATGCACATCATATCACTACATAAATCAAACCCCTTTGCCAGACAAGAATCAATCAGAATAGGCAAAAAAACCACAGTACATTTCTACACGGCGCCTAATGCAGCTCAATCCTTTCACACTGCTAGAAATTCCACCTTTCTTAACCCAAAAACCAATCAAACCAGTCAATTCCATATCATTCATCCTCGCTACTCCTCCTCAAACACCCATCAACCACATTTTCATCCATTCCACATTCAAATGAAGAAGAACCCTAAATTTTCACCTTCATCGACCATCATACACATTACCATGTCCACAACAATAACCAACAGTTTCCAAAAAAATCCTCAGAGAGTATAACATGAGCAAATTTGGTATAACACCAAACAAAACCAACACAATTCACCATCCCCAAAAAATCCAATCTTGAACCTCAAACAAGCTCACAAGCTCAACCAACACAAAAGTCTCCCTCCATTTCACATAATCAACAAGACCCATCCCAAAACAAAACCAAAAACTCCATCTTGAGCTTCAAGCAAGCCCAATTCACACCCAAAAGTTCCCCCAAATCCACAAAATAAACTCAACCCATTTCAATTCACCCCCAAAAAACCAACTAGGCACCCTCAATTTTCCCAATTTCACACTTACCAGGAAGATCCCAAGGCTCACACTTGTATATATCAGTCTCCAAAATGGCATCAAACCTAATCGGTTTCCCACAAACCTTCCTCTTCAAATAGTATCCCACCAGCTCCTGATCCGTCGGATGAAACCTAAACCCTGGCGCCAGTGATGTCCCCCCCAC
>LIEC01011206.1:56749-82742 GCA_001925005.1 Drosera capensis
AAAACAAGAGGAAGATAAAAGGAACTTCAACAGTAGGATCATGAACAAACAAAAAGTGAATCAAATGGACTCTTTCATCACATACAGAATGTTAAAAGATAAGAGAACTAGCACATGCCAGAGAGGAGCAAGAAGAGACATGATACTACAGTATACTGGTTGGACCATGTTGTATCGAAAATTATCAACATTTCGAACAAAACAGACGACTCGTGACAATAAAGAGATGCACATCATATCACTACATAAATCAAACCCCTTTGCCAGACAAGAATCAATCAGAATAGGCAAAAAAACCACAGTACATTTCTACACGGCGCCTAATGCAGCTCAATCCTTTCACACTGCTAGAAATTCCACCTTTCTTAACCCAAAAACCAATCAAACCAGTCAATTCCATATCATTCATCCTCGCTACTCCTCCTCAAACACCCATCAACCACATTTTCATCCATTCCACATTCAAATGAAGAAGAACCCTAAATTTTCACCTTCATCGACCATCATACACATTACCATGTCCACAACAATAACCAACAGTTTCCAAAAAAATCCTCAGAGAGTATAACATGTTCCACATTCAAATGAAGAAGAACCCTCAATTTTCACCTTCATCGACCATCATACACATTACCATGTCCACAACAATAACCAACAGTTTCCAAAAAAATCCTCAGAGAGTATAACATGTTCCACATTCAAATGAAGAAGAACCCTCAATTTTCACCTTCATCGACCATCATACACATTACCATGTCCACAACAATAACCAACAGTTTCCAAAAAAATCCTCAGAGAGTATAACATGTTCCACATTCAAATGAAGAAGAACCCTCAATTTTCACCTTCATCGACCATCATACACATTACCATGTCCACAACAATAACCAACAGTTTCCAAAAAAATCCTCAGAGAGTATAACATGAGCAAATTTGGTATAACACCAAACAAAACCAACACAATTCACCATCCCCAAAAAATCCAATCTTGAACCTCAAACAAGCTCACAAGCTCAACCAACACAAAAGTCTCCCTCCATTTCACATAATCAACAAGACCCATCCCAAAACAAAACCAAAAACTCCATCTTGAGCTTCAAGCAAGCCCAATTCACACCCAAAAGTTCCCCCAAATCCACAAAATAAACTCAACCCATTTCAATTCACCCCCAAAAAACCAACTAGGCACCCTCAATTTTCCCAATTTCACACTTACCAGGAAGATCCCAAGGCTCACACTTGTATATATCAGTCTCCAAAATGGCATCAAACCTAATCGGTTTCCCACAAACCTTCCTCTTCAAATAGTATCCCACCAGCTCCTGATCCGTCGGATGAAACCTAAACCCTGGCGCCAGTGATGTCCCCCCCACGGTGGCCGGCGGCGGCGCTGGCACAACGGCTAGCTGGTGCTGTTGTTCTTCAATTGCCATAATCAAAGGGGGAAATTGAGGGGAGAATTGAGATGGGTATGGGGAAATTTGGGGAATTGAAGAAGGGTGGTGGGTGGGTTGGAGTGTGGGTCAAGAAATCGAGAGGGTGGCGTGAGATGGAAGATAAGTGTGTGGCGAATGAGGGTTGTAGATAGCGGCCCCTCTTTTGAAGGGTTTGAGTTCAAATGGATGATGAACACGTTTGTTTCAACTCATAAAATATGTCAGTGTATGTCCTATTCTTGTTATGTTTGGAATAAATACACTGCTCCATTGTTTGTATGTGTTTTGACTTGTTCATCTAATTCACGATAATAATATCTGATCCTTTTTGCATTCTATAGTATCCGGAGTCGAATTGATACTTTAGACCGATGAAAGATGATTCATCTTACTACGGACTTATCATCTGTGTGTATCTGTTACACCAAATTTGGGTTGCATATTTGATGGACTTACAGGGGACAAGCCCACGAATAGAACTGGGCTTTGGGAGAAGCTGTCATTCTCGGACTAGGGACCTGAACAATGAATAAACTTCCCCCACAAACGATTACTTTCATCCAAAAAGAAAAGTTATAATTTGCCCGTATATATTTATAATGATGAAATTTGACTCGTATTATGAAATAATTAAATATTATTTTTAAAAAATTATCATAAAATATTAATGATAATTTAAATAATATGTTTCAATTTAAGATTAGTGAGGTAATAATATGAAAAACGAAATTTTAAAATATATATTAAATAAAAATATATTTTTTTTTAAGGATGAATGGAGTATAACTCAGCCACTGCAACATCAAATTTTATGGGTACACTGAGAAACATTTCACCAGACAACAGAGATTTAAGTGAAATTCGAGTTTGACTCTTACACGTAAACCTTGCCTTAAAGACCCAATTTTTACCCGAATCTGAAATTAGAAATTGTTTGATTGGTTCTATCTAAGTTTTGTTTGATTGGTTCTATCTGTCGGCAACGGTCAAACGGTGCCCATCACATGAACCCGGCGGGGCTCCGATCGGGTCGGGTCGGGCCATCGCCGACGAGACTCTCAGGCGAGGCAAATCCGCAGTCTCGTCCATGTGCTGCCTCGTGGCCACTGAAGTCTCAAAATCTCTCGACAGCTGGTCAAATTTCGTCTCCATCTGATGTTGTTCTCCTTTCTTTCCCCTTTTTTCTTCTCCTCCCAAAAAGAAACCAACATAGACACTTTTGTTTTCCTCTAAACAGTTCTCTCCCCTTGCTCTCACACTCATTTGCCAAACCCCATCACAGTCTAATACCCTTTTGTGAAAATCACAGTCTAATACCCTTTTGTGAAAACCCACTTTAATTTTTGGGTAAAGGTGCAATCTTGAGAGGAATTTGAAGGGTTTGAGGTGATGGGGAGTCCATCTAAGGGGATTAGCAACGGTGGGTCGAATGATTACTCGTTCAAGATCTTGCTTGTGGGTGATTCTGGTGTGGGAAAGAGTTGTTTGCTTCTCAGCTTCATATCAGATGATCCTGTTCGTGATTTGTCTCCCACCATTGGTAAAACTAAATCATCTTGGTTTGATCTTGCTATGTATATATCTTCAACTGGTGTGATTTTTCTTTGTGGGTATGCTTGTTCTTGTGATTTGGTGATGCCCCTTTGGTTGATTCTGAAATTGAAGCCAATGTTGCTGGTGGGTTGTTCATGCATGGAGCGTTTGTGGAGCAAGATTTGATTTTCTTTTTTCCCTTTTTTGTTTGGTGCAATGGAATCTGGTCCATCCACTCGAGATTGAGTATGTGAATTTGGGTTTGATGATGGCGACTTTGTTGTCATTAACTTGGCTTTGTCTTAAAGAAAAGCAAATGAGTCCCTACTTGGGTTTGTGATACCTTGTTTTGGTTAGGTGTGTAGGAGTCTTCTCCATAACTGAGGGGAGATGATTAGATCCACATGCTTTGTGATAAAGACATCTCCCTGTTGTTGTACTGAAGTGTAACAAATTTAGAAATTTATGCTCTTGATTTCTTTCTAAAGGGAGAAGAATGTGTTCTTGCTGTTTATATACTTCTCAATGTCAGAAGATTGACGAAAACAACAAACCAGCCATCATACAAATGCAAAAACATGATGGCGCTGTCATGCCCAATGGTTTTTATCTTCTGGTGTCTTGTACAATGTCAGTAGACTCATGATCATGAGAAAAGGGGTGAATGTTATGATGCTGGTGTTGAAAGGTTCATAAACGAGCTGCAAAGAAAGTCATCATGTTTGCCCTTTTTAGCTAAGGAACGGTTAGAAGCTACCCCATGCTTTTTAGACATGAAGTGATCGAGGAGATTTATGCATTGTGTGTCGCAGGTTGTAAATCATTTGCTTTTTATTTAGCATCTCAACCTTTGGATGGATCGATTTTGGAATGGATCACTCTTCCCTGATAATAAGGAGCTGAAGTTACAGTCCCTTAGAATCCCGTCTCATCTCCTTTCTCGAGTTTATTGTAGCTTCCAACAATCTCGCACGGTCATATCGATTGATTTTGTTGCACAGAATAGAATTAACTCATCACTGAATCTGGAATAGTATTTGTGGGAACCTTAATGACTCAGAAAATCCTTGGGAGGGGGTACATTGTCGTCCAAGCCTGGATGGCATGCCTTTGAGGAAGTACCTGATTTAAGTGGTGAGAATTTATTTGGTAATTCGTTCTGATTAAATTGCTGGTTTGCTAAAGATGTTCTGAGCTCCCTGTTCGCTAGGTCCTGGGGATATGATTGCACTTTGCACTATCTTGGTAAAAATCGGAAATTTCAATGTGTGAGGTTTGTCCTAATGATGATGAGCATGCCTAACTTTCTTTACAAATTTTCTTCAAGAAGAGAAATATTAGAATGGCCACTCTTATGTCTGCATCTGCACTATCCTATATGCTTGATGGAGCTCTTAGGCCATTGTGATAATGGTTTGTAGGTGTTGATTTCAAGGTAAAACAATTATCTATTGGTGGGAAGAGACTGAAGCTGACCATTTGGGACACAGGTAATTTGGACTTAAATGTATTTTAATGAGAAAAACCGTCCATGAGCAGATTGATAAGTGTTGCTAATTAGTGGGTGTGTATATTTCCTGCTGCAGCTGGACAGGAGAGGTATGGAACTTTAATCACTTCTTATTACAGGGGTGCACATGGAATTATTCTTGGTAGGTCTCATATCCCTGAACTGCTTTCTATTATTGGTAAGCTGAAAATCAACATGTTTCCGGCATTGTGTTCAATGGGGCTTTTCCCTGCGTCATCCCCTCTGCATAACTTCATGGTATCTTTGTAAGTGTAGCTATTAGCCACTGCCCAAGAGTGTGTGTGTTGAAAAAAGGCTTCTGCTTTCTGGAGAATGTCAAGAAAACATTTTCAGCATGGAAAATGACTAATTCTAAATCCATACAAAAAAGCGACTAATTCTAAAGGATATTGTGCATCCTTTATATTGCTGCATTTAAAGCTAAAATCTTTGTATAGTTTCATTTCTTCCCTGGTTGATGTGTCTATTTTCTGTAACAGTGTATGATGTCACAAGGCGAGAAACCTTTTCTAATCTCTCCGAGAGTTGGGCAAAAGAAGTGGAGCTCTATTCCACCACCGAAGAATGTGTTAAGATACTTGTCGGAAACAAAGTTGATCAGGTAATTAATCAGACGGTTCAAAGTCGTCCTCTGGGGATTATATATTTGTGTCATACACTCAATGTTATTGTTTGCATTTCTTTTTACAGGAAGAAGAAAGATGTGTCACCAGAGAGGAAGGGGTAGCTCTTGCTCAGGAACATAATTGTCTATTCTTTGAGTGCAGCGCCAAGACAAGAGAAAATGTGGAGCAGTGCTTTAAAGAGCTCATCTTAAAGGTATACAAATTTTTGACTAGCTTATACTTTACTGCTGAGATTCCGTCTAGTGAGTTAATTATTCAAATAACTGCGTATTGTATGAGGGATGTATGTTATCTCTGTGTTTTCAGATACTGGAGGTGCCTAGCCTGGTGAAAGAAGGATGTGCCAGTGTGAAGAGGCAACAGCTTGCTGTCAAGTATGCCGAGAAGGGTCAAAGAAAAAACTGTTGCTTGACTTAAGCATGCATTCTCAAGTTACATTGTGTGCATATCCATCATCGGTTTGAACCGACTAACAATGAAGGCAGGGAAATGTGTATAGGAGCTATGAAGTTGGAATCCTTTTCACAGGCGATGCTTTACCAGATGCTGCTGGGGATGATTGTCCATTGAGCTCCCACTATTTTGTGTCCTGGACTTCAGTCTTCGGATGCCTGTGGCCTCAGCGGTCTTTGTTCATAGTGTGGTGTTCTTGTCTTGTTTGGCGGTGTTCAAGTAGTGGAAGAACAATGTGTTGGAGAATGGAGCAGCAATGTTGGCTGCAATGATAGGACGTGTCATGTCTGTAATATTACAAACTTTGGTACATTTTGGAAATGGGCTGATCAAGAACTTTGGATTGCATAACTGGTAGCGAGCATGTAACGAATGTGAGTTTGTATACTTGAGGGCTTCCTGTACCAAGCACTGGGAATGCTGTACCAAGTTCCAGGGAAATCGGCGGATTGAATTCACGTTCGTCTTTCTGTAACTGTAGTTTTCTCTTGTTACTCGTTTTGTGAGAATTTAGCGCACTAGTCGAACCTTGTCGGAATGAGACCATTGATACCAGACTGTTTGTTTTGGCAACCCAGACTGTTTGTTTTGGCAACCATCTTTTAGGGATCTGTTAGTTTTGGTGCCAGATTGTTCCCTAAATATTTGCCTCGGTTCCTGAAGATAGGCATGAACGTTGGCGCTTTGAACTGAAGCTAGGTTCGATTGACATGTCTCATTTATTCATTTCATACCCTATTACAGATTCTCGCTTGGCAACTATACTATTATCCCGTTACTCCGATCCTTTCATCATCGATTACCGGATTACTTCATTGTCGTAGATCCGATATTAGAAGGGGTGTGATATATCAAACTCATGTTAAAGAGAAAACTTATACCAATGTTTCTTTTCAATTCTTGATCAGCCCGTTTCATGTTTAAAGAGTTTTTTTAATTTTACTTCTAAATGAATTCTCGCAGTTAGCTAGAGTACAGCATAGTACAACGAGAACCACCACGGTATGGAGTAAGGGCGGCCTCTAAGGAGGGACACCTCTAAAAACTAACTAGTTGAAATTCCTTATTTCTCATTTGGGGAAGAAAAATAGCATCTCATTGCTACAAGTATAGATTATTGAAAAGAATAAGACATGTATTTGGATACAGTACCACATATCTAATGCCCGGATATGGCGTTTGCAGATATGGTGACAAGTTACTAGTTTGTGGTAACTTGTAGAAACCGTAATGCAACGATGTCAGGGGGTTATATTGTTTAACTTGGAAACCCCGTGCAGTTTAATTTGCTAGATGTTAAGCAGATGATTAATGGCAAATCGAAGCAACTGCTCTCTGGATTTCTCCAGAGTATAGCGGCTACTTATACCGTATTTATGAATTACTAGCCCACAGTTACAAGTTCTCCAATAGTAAGAAGATACAGACTATGCCTATAGTTATACCATGTCTAGCATAAACATATGGTCCGCGTTTGACACTCTTTAAGGTCATTAGGAAATAAACGGGGTATAAAGACTCTCGTGTATCTTGTTGTCGTCATACTTTATGCTTAACAGGAATATCTGAATTATTATCTTTATCTCTATCATTTGTAATGAGTTAAACCAATTAAACAATAACTAATGCTGAAGCATATGCTTAAGATGTTAAGTATTGGTACCACTAACCTCCACACCACTCACAAAAAGAGTCAAAAGAGATGCCTAATTTCACAGCACACATGCACTTAATTAGCAGCATGATCTAGAGAAAGACACACACTAGCTTATAAGTAGCAGCTAATAGTACCACTAATTCATAATCAACCACATATCAGCCGAATACTTGCCACACTCCCCACGCACCCACATGATCATACCTTCAGATTACGACTTCCTACCCATTGATACCGCCTTTTGCCAACGCAATTAACATAATTCGATGATTAAGTGCCAACCAAAGTGTATGAGAGCCACTAATCAAGAATATGGAATCTGTGATTAGTACTAAGTGTGGAGGGCTCATCACATGTATCATGCACTCTCCTGTCTTCACTCTCATATTAGAGAACTAAGTATCTGTAACACTTGTCAGTATGGCAAAAAAAGAAAAAAAGAAAAAGGACAAATCAAATGGTTATGAGGTAACAAAGGCGCACAAGAAGTGTGCATTAGAGGTACAGTGAAACTTTGGGTTGGTAGTTCATCAATTCCAGCGGATAAATTTATGTACTTAGTGATGGAAATCGGATGATCGTGCTTCCAAAACTGCACAATTATACTTTTCATGATTATTTTTTTTCCAAATTACATACGTCATGATAAATAACCCTGCTTTTATCGATTTTGTGGGAGCAGTTCAGGATGAAAGTAATGTTTTTCGATAAAATTTATAAATCTTGAAGTCATCAATTCAGCAATTCCTAGAGCCGTATATTTCCTATATTTACGTAAATTTGTGAAAAAAAAGTCAGTTGCTAGAAAATAGAGGTGATGTGATGATGGTAGATATACCAGTGGGCAGTGGCACAGGAAAGTAAGGACATCTACAATGATGTAATATAAAGAGATTGATGTAATATAAAGAGAGCCTCCAAATTCAATAAAATTGAGATAAAAAATTAAAAATAGAGAGGATAATAAATTTAGAGAGATTAAAAAATTTAATGTTCATAATGTGATGAGACTCAAAACATATATCCTCATAAAAAAAACAAAAAAAATCGATGAAAAATAGTCATGCAAGAGTAAAAGAAATGCAGTGGGCCTATGACTAATTGAAACCTCTCAGGACCAAACTGAAACAGATACAACATCTTCAAATTCTGAGAATTTGAAAAATATATCATTGAGAATAAATTTTTATACTGAGATCCTTTCTATCAAAGTTTTCCTAATATTGAGAATGAGGTTGAAATTCTTTCATGCTCTATGGAAGATCTGACAAACTGAAAGTTAGGGGTGGGACCAATATTCCAAGTAACAATATGAGTTAGAGTATAGACAGTACCAATTCCGAATAATAACAAATGAGAAGAAAAAGTAGCCTCCAAGTCAGGAATATATCAAGTGGCCCACTTTCTTCCACTTCACTCTCACCATCACACAAACCGAACTTCCTCTTCATTAACTGGCATGTCCCCCTTTCAATTTCAATTTCGTTTTTTAATCTTTGTACTAACTTCATCTCATAATTTATTTTATTTTAAATTAATTAAAATATATTTTTATCAGTTTTAAAATAAATAAATAATTTCATTTTTGATAATATTTTAATATAAAAAAAATAATAAATCAATCTTATTTGTTATCGTACACTGTTACAATAAATCTTATTATCATCAAAAAAATATTCATTCTTTATCAAAATCCATATAAATTCAACATTTGTATAAATTTTTATGTTGAATCAAAATATTTTGATTAACTCAAAATGGATAGAGTATAATATTGATTTAAATCAATGATAAAATTATTTAAATTATGAATAATTTATAAAACGATCAAATATCATTTTTATAAAATTATCATGAAATAATAATAATAATTTAAATTATATATTTTAATCTTAAATCAGTGATGTAATTTTCTTACGTTGTTAAAATAAATAACGAAAATTCTCAAAATACATGTTGCATAATATAATAATGATATAACGTTTTATTTTATTTTTCATGAGATGAAAAGATTATCATAAAGGACAACAATATCACGGATTCCACATAATAAAATTAAAAAACAATCTATCGTTACAAATAGAAAAGGTTAAGAATGAATTTTTATCTCTCAAATTAACATTTTTTTTCTGAAATTGCTATGAATGTGCATTTATGAAAGTGCCTTTTCCATGTAGAAGGAGTGGAGTGAGTGACCGTGATGTGAAATCATTGATAACACTCCATGGGCAGTATCGTAAAATTAATCAAGTTGTGTTCTAAAATAAATAAAATATTTTTTTGATTAATTTTAAAATAAATAAAATATTTTTAATTTTATAATTTTATAATTTTTTAATATGAAAAAAATATCAAATTAATCTCATTTGTTACAATATATTTTCTAACTCATCTCACAACTGTTATAATAAACCCCATCATAAAAAATATATTTATTTTTTAATAAAATCCACATAAATTCAACATTTATAAAAATTCTCTTATCTAATTAAAATATTTCGATTAATTCAAAATAAAAAAAGTACTACAGACCAACTCTACTAAAGCTATTAAAACGGGTAAGCATGACAAATTGTATGATTGAGTACAGTAGGTCCCATCTTTCAACGAATCAAAAATCTCAAGTGAAGCAAAGAATATGTTTTGTTATGAACGTCATTGATAATTATTTTCTATGTTTTAAAAGATTGTATTTTTAATACACATAGGTAAAAAAATAATGATTATCTACGGAATAAAAAATGATATTTTTATTATAAATTTTCTATTAAATATTAAATAAAATATATGTCACGACTCATAAATTATTTCTATGATAAAATGATATTCGTATCATATTTTGTATCAATAAAAAATAAAGTATTAAAATATATAATAAATAATATAAATAATGCATAATATTGTAATTAATATAAAATATGAGGAGTATAATCCAATCAGTAACTTCTAATTTTTTTTAAAGATATAGTCCTTTCAACAACATGAGAAGCAGTAGTAAAAAGGGGATAAACTTTCTATCCGGATGGTTTACAACACCATATCTCATTGTTCAAGGATAGCATCTGTAACACTGTAATTTCACCTTACGAAAATCATACTATCCGGACCTCAAGTTCTCATCATCATTTGCACCATCGTCGCCGCTATCACCATCAGTTCTATTGAGTGAAGTGTTGCACAACAGACCTTTCTACCCGAAAAACCAACAGAAAAACGCCCATCATACAGCAAGAAAAGAGTGCAAAAACAAAAGCATCATTGTTTTTTTATATTTATTTTTTTCACATCAACGTCGAAACGAGAAATCGTTTTTTCTAAAAAAAGAGTTTAATTTTTATAGAAAAAATCATTTTTACAGAAAACAAATTTTAAACAACAAAAATTCATATCATCAGAAATTGTTTTCTGACAAGACGACTTTAATTTTACATAAATCGTTTCTTGACGAAACGATGATGTAGATTTTTGTTACTCGAAATTCGTTTACGATCTCTCCCTCAAAATTGATGAGAAAAAAATAAACATAAAAAAAAGTGCAACTAAAGAAAAGGCGGCCCCCATCACTTGCGCACTTAACTTTCCATGAAACAAGCAGATGCTTTTATCGTATATGTATTCCAACTCACTCACACACCAAAACAACACTGGAGTAACAAGAAATGCACAAATTCTCAATGATAAACCACATATAAAAAAGAATCAGTATATTAATACGATAATTTTCTCAATGAATAATGAATAATCAAACAATATGAATAACAACTCTTTCAAAAAGAAAAAAGTTCACATTCTTCCTGATGTTGATTTTCGCCTTTTTACAGTAAAATCTCATCTGCAAAATTCTGTGTTTTCAATAACGGGACAAAAAAACAGAGTCCCTGTTTTCACTTTTTTTTCTTTTTAATCTTCTTAATCTGTGTATGTATATTGTATCAGTTTGCTTTTGCTTGCTTTCTAGCTTAGTAGTGACAATCCACCAAAGCGGGCGGTGAAAAAACAAGCTGTGATTGTTGCGGTTGCGGTTGCGATTGCTGTTGCGTATCCTGTGGTTGTTGCTTCGACGCGAAGTGAAACTTCGATTCCCTGCTGCTGCTGTTGCTGCACTGATGATCGAGGCGACCCTCATGCTGCTGCTGCTGATGATGATGACGATCAAGTGTTTCCTGCTCAGTCGGTGCGGGCAAGTTCAGATCCAAATCCAACGACAACACATTACCTTTTGGTGACAGTGAAGTAGAAGGAGCATCCGCCATCGTTGACATCAACATCAGGCTCTTCTGATCGTCGTTTTGATCAATATCACGACGAAGAAAGTAATGGTCGTCATTGCGATCCATTGGGTCTATTGTAGACAGTGGGATCAGTGACAGCACGGTGGGGTTGGCGACCGGGGAGGGATGAGACGGGGTTCCTGGGACGCCCATTGACCCCCGGTGGCGCCTCATGTGACCACCTAAAGCCTGCCCCGATGAGAATTCTGCGCCACAGATCGCGCACTCATGGACTCTAGGCTTGTTCTTGCTGTTATTGTGGTGGTGACTATAGTTGTGATTTCCTCCATTGAAGAAGCTGCTCCTGTTGTTGGTGTTCAATTGGAGGGACAGCGAGGCGGAGATGGTGTCGCGAGGGGAGCCCTCGCCGTCTGAGATGAAGAAGTTGGATTGCTGGTGGCGCTGTCTGGCCATGGTCATCTCTTCTTCTCTGGCAGCTGCTGCAGCCGCGGCTGTTTTGGGTTTCTTGTGACTTGCACGGTGGCCGCCGAGGGCCTGGAAAGACGGGAATGTTTTGCCACATGTTCTGCATTCGTAGACATAGTAACCGGCTGAGCCCGACGAGGTTCCTGTCTTCATGAACCTCCTGCTGGTGTATTTCTGCCCAATGGGTTGGTGCTGGGAAACCGGGTGAATGGCCGAGGACTCTTGGTGATCGAATGGGGCGAATCTGGATTGACCCCGGGCGAGGAGGATGAGGCAGTTGGCCATGTCTTCCTCCTGCTCCGTTGTGGTTGTGCTGTCGCGATACAGATTGTATTCCTCAGACGATGACGAGGGCTGATGTTGCGGTTGTTGATCATGGTTTGTGATCATCGCACTGTCGTGGATGACCATGATCAGGCTGTTGCTGTTATTGTTATTGTTGTCGTTATTGGTATTCGTATTGGTGGCGGCCGTGGTGGGGTCTTGGATGTTGCTGCAGATATCGCTGCTGCCCTCGTCGCTCTTGGCCGGAGAAGACCGGACTCTCAATGGGATCGGAGATTGGGGCCTCTGACGCTTTGTTCGCTTTCCTTTCACGATCTGAACTGATGATCCTCCTAGTGATGTCTCTGTTGCTGGTGGCGCGGCCGTATCAGGAGATGATGAAGCGGGCTCCATTGGGTCTCGATCGATCGATGATGGATATGTTTGTTTGTTCCGATTGATTGATTGATTGATTGATTGATTGATCGATGGAGGAAGAACAACGGAATGTATAAATAGGTAAGGATGAGAAGGGAGTCAAATGATCAAGACCTCAGAAGGGGATGAAAGGAGAGGAGTAAACTGTGTGTTTATGTGTGTGGAGAGAATAGAGATGTGTGTTGAGGCCAGCCAAAATGGATGCTTTAAAATAAATAAAGCAAAGATTAGAAAGTGACAGACAAGGAATTCAATTTAGTGAAGAGGAGAGGAATAACAGACATTTTGGAGTCTTGGTAACTGAAAATAGGCGAAGGAAAAAAAAAAAAAAAAAAAAACAGAAATATTTTTTGTAAGCGAGAGGCTACTGTGTGAGTTAGAAAACTAGAGGCTATAACACAATAGTGAATTCAAGGAGAGGGGAAGAAGATGAAGAGAAAAAACGGGAAGAGAAACGTAATCTACGTTTTGTGTTTCTGACATCGCATGATTTCTTTGGTGTAACTGATAATAATAACAAAATTAGTCGACAAAAAAGAGGGAATAACAAAATTGTTTACTTACCTCTGTCACTCAGTATCCTTGTTTTGTTTGTTGATTTCCAATAACCATGGACCGAGTTATGAATTTGTTTTTGTTAGATACATACTTGAAAACATTTTAGGAAAGATGCATTCCTATTTAGACACCAGGAGATTGTTCTAGTCCGACTTATCAACCATAATAATCAAGTTCATGATCTATCTCTTAATGGTCTCCGATCTTATTAGGATTTTGAAGGATAACAAAGAGAGGAAAATGAAAGAGCAAGATTAAGATATTGGCTCTAAACAAAGTTTGTTTCTTTCTTACTAATCGACAAAGTTTTACATTTTTTCAATTAAAACTTCATATTAAAGATAAATTCAATTCATACATATATGTTATTTATAATCAGTGGATTTTAAATTTAATCGATATATAATTGCTGATAAACAACGTCTTATAAGAGTTCCCACTTCTTGGCAACTAACAATAGTTGATGATCAAGTGCAAATGATCTTAATTCCGAGCCATGTTAATCATAATTAAGTACGATTTGCTAGCCGAATTCATTCGAGAGGGACTGTGGTGGCTTAAGCATGGTCCCCGACACATGACGAAGTCGATCACATGAATTGTTGGTTCCATTCTCACCACAATTCGTATTTGCCGTATGATGATTATACCTTGATTTTCAGCTTTTATTCAGATTTTTTCTATGTGCCACCTATAGGAGAAGATACTTCAAAACTATCCTTTGCATGGTAAATGCAATAACTTGGAACCACTGAAATTTGCGCTCATTATCTTTCTGATGCATGTTATAAGATTTTCGAAAATACGAACCAACTCAAAGTTACATATTAGAAACGTATTCCATCGCACAGACTATATTGGACATGCTATAGACTTACTCAAGTCAATAGTATGTCGATGACATCGACCAATATCTCCGTAGAGTGAAGATTAGCACATGGCGACCACGATATAAATATGACAACTTATTAATCATAGGACATCATGGATGGACTTAAAAGCGCCATTTGTTGAGAGGCTTATCATGTCAACTTAGGACCATAATCAGGATAATGGTTAAGATTGAGGCAACTGTAATTACTGCACGGCAATTTAGGCAGGGATTTGTTGATAATGAGAGGACGAATGAATGCCTACTCAGGATCTTTGATGGAAAATTCGGACATAACCGAGCTTATAGTATGCCACAAGCCAGACATCGCAAGTTGATAGGTTTTTTTGACTGGCTATTGCCGAACTACATCTTTTACTCCCCGTGCACTGCATCTTGCTCTCTGTGCATTGCGGTTCGAGTAAAGGATGGAGTTCAGCAACAACACAAAACATTTTATCTTGTTTAAATTGTAAAACACAAATTCCATTCGAGTGACAAAGAGAGTATAGAGTATGTGTAACAAGTGCAATAAATCTCCACACGTATGAGAACAGAAAAATGAATAAAAAGTGGAGCATATATACTTATCTCAAGTTCACAGAAAAAAGAGTGATGATATGGTATACTTGCATTACACAGAACTTGCTTGATTTACAATGGACCAGAGCAACTAGCAAGATCTCTAGCTAATGGGTCAGCTCTATGAGTCATATGGCTCATTGCCTATGCCCAGGCTAACACTATAGCATTAGAATCAGTATAGATTAACATTAGTTAGGTAAAAACAAAAAAGATCGATGCTACAAGAGTCAACTAACGAGCTCTATGTGTTGTATGGCTGTTTCTTACCGCACAAACAACGTGTGTCTTTGAAAAAATCGCATCTGCTCCCTTGCCGCATGCTTAAAAGGAACCCATTAAACTACTTAGCCTCAAGTTCTACTCCGTTGCGAAGCTCAATGGTATCGTTTCCATGTCCCGGGCGAGGATTCATACCCAGGATGGACGGGATAGTGTTAGTTCGATCTGCAAATCCTAGTAATGTGGATATAAAAATGTTACACAAATAACTTGGCACGTCTTGAAACACAATGGACCGAAAAAATTGGTTATGTAAATTGGACCAATAAGAGAAAAAAAAAAGACACATTAAATGCCATTGAAACCTACTGTATTAAAGATCCCAAAGAAACTCATTTTCTCTTTAAGTTTTTCACAGGAATGAGAGGAAAAAGAGGGGGGAAAAAGAATGTTGTCCAAAGTGCACAGCACGACACGTCGACAGTGTGAGTGGGAGCAAAGCCAGTTCAGCAGACGACTCTTCTTCTTCACACACTGTACCACAGACAGTACTATCAACACACTCTAAAAGCCTAAGGGGGATCTGCTACCAGTTCTAAAGTTCCTGTCGAGATCTTGATTTTGACACATATTGGTAAAGCGAATAACTGACCCAAGAAGTTGTCATTACGAGTAATTCATGCGTGGATATCGGGGAAGTCTCCGTGTCGTTGGTAAGAGGATTAGACTCTATACATTTGATACTCCTCAATTCCCGTATCCTCTCTATTATTATACATTTTTGTTCTTGTTTAATTATTATGAACAAGATTATCTCAATTGTTATCCGTACGTTATCTAAATACATTAGACGGCATTTTACAAATCCATATCTCTGACAAAAACAACAAACAATTGGTGGCACCATCGCTTTCTTAGAAGGAGCCTAAATATTCAACAACCTCAATGAGGCAAGTCATGAATGGTGGAGTGGATTGTATGCAATAACAAATAGCAAGTCTCTCTTCCCTCATATGGATTATTGGTTAGGCATGAACTAATATTATACCAACTATGATCCATATTTTTCTCTTAAAATAATTCATCCAGGACAAAGCTCTTAATTTACATGTATACATAAAGAGAGTCAAAACTTAAAACATATACGTATTTGATATGAGAGAGAAAACATAAAGTTCATCGTATTTATTTAGTAGTAACCATATGCATCACATAAGTTGGCTTGAAAAAGTTACTCTCCAACTCTCGGTCATGACATAGACCTAAGTTAACAACCTAACTGCCCCTGATCGACCTCGGCTAGACAATTTTACCCCAGGCTGATATAAACCAGGTCGGAAATTTTCAACGAATCCATCTTATCAGAACAAGGGATATAATCGAACCCGAGAATCGGGCCGGACAGGTCGGCCTGGTGTATGAGTTTGTGCAAGGCATGAACGTATAACAGAAGACACACACTGACAGAGAGAATTACACCTACCAAGGACAGGCAGGATTCTGGGGATGTGTCTTTCTCCTCTCTAACTAATCATTAGCACCTTGATATTCTTTTGTGAACCAGTAAACGACTTAGGATCATGGCCTGCCTATTCTCTATGTCGCTTTTATGCGTCAATACAACCTCATTGTTTCCGACATCTGTCCAGTTTGTAAGAGTCCGCCGGCCTCTGTCGAAACAAACTCGCTTATACTTCCGATGATCTTGATGGCAGCTATGAGTTACATCTACATGATCAACTTCCTCTAGGAACTACATCAGCGCCATCAGATGCACCTAAGTCATGCATAATATCTTTGGATCCTGACAATAAAATGTCCTGCAAATAACCACTCAGACATATATGTCAACACCAGCATGTCACCAGAATAACGCCTCCTACCCAAGTCATGCTTAAGTATTACAGGGAATAATACAGGCTGTTATGCGGATAAAACACACATACTGGCATGCACCTCACTCATCTCAAGTCAATACTTTCATCTTTTATTAAGATGAAGGAAGAACTCTTACCTAGTCGGCTAGCAGTCCACATATTTACTCAACTTCAGAATCCTGAAAAATATCCAGAGACAGATACATTATATTTGGGCTCATGAAAGAATATCACTATTACAAGCAATATTCAATATATTGGACCATTTCCAGATTTCTCACGCCACTGTACCACTAAGTGCCTTCTGCAACTATTAACACCCAGTTGACTTCCTGATCGATTATGAACCAAATACGCGCAAAGGATTTCAATCCTCATATATCAGATCTTAGTTACACCAGATCTATCTAGCAACCCCATATATCTGACAGTGTAGCACGACAGATCCTAACTAATAATGCAGTTAATGGGAGAATACGTGCCTATCTTGCATGTCTACACCAGCTTCTTCATTTAGAATAAAATAAACAAAAAATTGCAATAGATGTAAACATATACTAGTAGAAAGAACAATAACAAAAACATTCTGCTTCGGGTTACTACATGACTGGAAAATAAGAACATGGATTTTATTCAACTAATATACAAATGAATCAACTAGAGTTTCTAGTAGAACTCTAAAGCATGTAAGGATACGATTTAGTCCATGGTTTCTTAACGTCATCAAGCAGCTATCAAATTAAACTCCTAACCGATAGATAATGCACAGCACACAGACGTTGGATTATTTCAATAGTATCATTAGATGCAGAGCATGGGGGACGTTATTCCTCGTTGAGCGATTCAAGAAACAGAACAGTGAGAACAGATTGGGCAAACTCTGTCAGATCAGATCTGATCCGATCAGATCACATAAGATGAATGAAAGCAACAGTTGCGGGAGAGATACTAGCTGGCTCTTCTACTAGTGATGAGAAGAGCTGAGTGGTGATGAAGTGGGACGGTGTGTCATTTTCAGGTATGGTAAGGTAGGCAGGTAGAACAATATATCATAACACTATAGAGTATGCCCTTACTACTCCACTAAAGAAGAGGACTAGGTCTTAGTCTGACTTCCCAATGAGAAACCACAAGATATTAATAGCGACGGAAGTAAAACCGGAACATGGTTTATGGTTTACGTAGTACTCTAAGACTAAAAGGTGCACTCAGGCTGAGTACAGATTTGGCAGTACAGATCTTCTGTGAAAAAGATTGGGTTTGGGATCGACTTGGTTGATTATGGCAATTTGCATGGCTCGGATACCAAGCGCCAAGCGGTGGATGCTTGCAGGAATGGTTATTCCCCATCACGAGACAATGTTATGCATGGGAAAGGTAATAGATAAGAGTACAAAAACACAAACACATGAATTTGAGGAAAAATGTAAGAATGGGATTTCTGGAAAAGAATCCAGAAACAAACTTCAGAGAAAAGGAAACAATAAATGCCAACTTTAGCAATCACAGCCCACTAGAATTCGGAAAAGAAACGAAAGCAGTGATGTATATCACCAAGAGTATGCTATTGTGGGTGGACCAGTTTGTCACACAACCAAGGCATGGATCCTGTGAGGTTCTGAGCTCTCAACAGGAAAATAGGCTACTGATGACAGACTCTATTCATCACCTTTTACAAGTGGTATGTACACTCTAACATCTCATGTGAAAGGTAGTTCTAAAGTTGGAAGTTCATGTTCCATTCTGCACCACGATTTCCCAGGACAAGGACCATTCCGGCATTCAGTTATAACTGTGATTGGGAGCTACTGGTTACACTTTACGATGAACTTTGGCCTTCCTAATTCTCATGAATGTAAACAGCCTAGTAGTTTGTCTACCATATGTAAATTAGAAGGTTGGCGTATTGTTGTATATGGAATTCCACAATCTCTTAGGACCATGATGGAGCAAGAACATCTAATGCATGCCGGGAGCTGAAAGCATGACCACATTTCAAGTGAACTAAGAGCTAAATCATGATCCATCACTTTATATACAAACATAGAACAGTAGAGCACAGAAATGTAACTAGTATTATCAAGTAGCAGAACCTTTAGATGAATGATCCTTCTCATGTCTAAATCGAGCAAGGTGCTGATGATACTCTTCCAGCTCCCTCTCCAACTTTTCAATAAACCAACTTGTATGCTCAAGTGACTGCTGATAACGATACTTCTCCAAGGCCTGCATCAAGCATGACAAACAAGCTCCTTTTATCAATCAAGTGTGCAACAGCTTGTTGGACCGCTTATTGTAATATTCAGAACCGTTTGAAATCCAACTACTAAGAAAGTGATTTTCGATGATTTCATATTGCAATTTACCTTAGCTTTGGACAATGTATCTGGAGGAGACATCACATCTGGCCGTACATAATTCTTCCCCCGGTAAAATATTATCGTGTCATCCGGTTTTATGTCAATAACCGTGCCTTTGCTCAGCCGAACAAGCTCTTCAGCGATTTCATGAACCTGGCCAGGCTTGCAACACTTGCAAACTACCTTTACAGTTTCATGTTTCTTCCAATGAAGATGCATATTGAGTACAACACCTCCAAATACTCCGCGTCTTCCAACCGGCACATAATTTTTCTTTTTCTCCCCGGTACGTTTCAAATAGAATCTTTCTTCCTCAGTTAAAAAATCAGGATCATATTTTTCTGCTGGAGCTTTAGGCACTTCATACTTCTTTAGTTTTTCAACTAACCATAATTCCTTTCGTTTAGCCTGAAAAATGGTGTAACAAGCATCAGACTATTTCCATAGGAAAACAAACTACACAAATAATTAGATCAGGAAATTTAAAAGGAAACAAAGGTTTTTGAAGGCCACATCATTTAAAATCAGCACTACAGAGATAAATATGAGAATATCGTGTTGCTTATCGAGTAAAAAACTGAGAGCAGAGATGCACATAGATGCATTGCAACCTGAATATTTGGAGCGGCCGTAACATGAACCATCATAAAAATATTCAACAAAATAATTTAACATTGGATGACCTCACATGCAATTTACCAGTTTCAACAACTACCATCTACAGATTTACCAAAAACAGTAAGTTCGAAAGATATTTAAAGCCTGAGAAAGAGCAGGCAATTCAAGAGGGTTTCTGTTTCTCACCTTTTCAAGTTTATACCGAATCCTAATTTCGGGGTTCGGAGACCGCATCTTCTTTTTGGCCTTCAACCTATAAAACCTCAACTCGTTCACTTTCGCCTTCTTCGACATCTTCTTCTTCTTCCCAACTCTCCTATCCATCTTTGAAGACAAACCCCCTTTACTCTTATCACTAGTAGCACTCTCAAAAGAAAACCTAACAACATCACCACCCGTCCTCAGCTCAACGGAGGAACCACTCATACGCCTAACACGCATCGCACTCCAACTTTTAATCCCAAACGCATGCTCATCACGAGCAAGAGAGCTCACAAAGCAACCAAGCCTCGTACAAAACGAGGGGTTCAGGGAGTCGCTGCTGCGTCCACATCCTGTGTACCAGATCAAATGATCATTCCTGCACTCATCACAAGAACATCAAACATCATCGGCAAATCCAATACCTAATTAACTATTAATAATGATACGAGGCCTCGAGGACTAAACGAGACAAGCTAGAACGAGCAGTTGCTCATTGCAGTCACTTTAACAAAACGAAAGAAAGTGTTTCCAAACGATTGTGACATAAATGACTCTCGACCGTCTCGCCTTTTTCCCATTAATTTCCATCGCATCGATGAAGCAAAAGCGATTGATCTTCGATGCTTTACCTTTGGGCAGCAGCGGAGAGAAACGAAGCGTTGGTGCGACTGAGGATACCGCCGACTCCGCGAACTGCAGCAGCGCACATTGCATTCTCATCGCAATCAGTTCACCGATTCACTGCCAACATCGCCTTGCCCTAATCGGAGAAGCTTCGCCAAACGCATTGCTGTTGGAATTCATGTGTTGGGTAGAGAAAGATTATGGCGTCGGCGAGGGGAGTTAGGGTTTTGGGATTTGGGGGATTTTAGGATTCGAGTCTGATGAATTACGGAGATTCGGAGATGTTGTCGCAATTTGTTCGAGGAAAACTAGAGACTGCGATAACTCGTCGTAGTCTCGTAGAACAGCAAGTGCGTGCACCCTGTTGTCGCAAAACAATTTACTCACACCATACGAGGATCTACAGAGTATATTAATTCCACACGATCGACAACATGACTTCCACACTGGAACCAAATCCATACATATTATTGAAACTAATCCATTAGATACTCTACCATTGATAATTTTCTTTTAAGGATCGTTAGCAATCCACACTCTTATTTTAAGGATGTATTCTTTATTGTTATCACTGGTAAGAAAAGCTTTTGATGACCAAGTCGGCATATATGACACGCATAAACAGATCATCAACATCCATAGAGTATCCTGTGTTATTTTGATATGGCAACACCAGCAAGAGACCACTAGGAAAACAGAGCATAACCACTTTCCGTCAAGAGCAACGTGAGAGCAGGGTCATGCTGCAAACTGATACGGCAACTCTGCTCTGCTCTCTTATTCTTTTCTTTGTCGTTTTAATTTTATCAGATACCTCCAAAGAGCCGCTCATTATTCTCATCTTATTTTAGACATGTACGAGAACCTAACGATGGGTGGCGATGCCTATGTTTGCCGGGGTTCAACAAACACAGCTGTTGTCCTTGCAGGAATGGTGAAGCCCCATGTTGAAGGTTCATAGAGAGAACTCTTCACTATATTGTCACTCGACGACACCTGCAACAACAGAATATGTTATTCAAATAAATGTCATGTGTTGAAAGATCCTTCACTGTTAGGAGAACAATGCTTAGCTATAACTACTCCATAAGAAAGGTTCGTAATATTCTTTTTATGAGTTCAAGGTCATGCATATATTTCAATAATTGAGTACAATGAAGTAAAATAAATCTTGCAAGAGAAGAAGTAGAATTATAGCACCTGAACCGGGTGCAGCAGCAAGGAACTGCTCTGCAACGCAGGGATGCTTAGAGACACCTCAGCTGGTTGGACATTAACGACTACCACAACGAGTGAATATCTGCGAGGACCAATAACACTACTTTAGCATGCGATTTCTGGTCAATTGGCTGCTGTTGCAATATGAGACTGCTCTTCCTTGACACAGATCAAGCAATTGGGATCATGTTCATATGGGTCTAAAGGTTCACAGATCACTCACTTGGGATCAAGTTGGCAAGTTCCTTGTTTGCCTGCATTACTATCTTCAATGCTCATCACTATAACACCAGGAACACTTGACGGACCCGTATTGTGGAAGTGTACCCGTTCCTAGACAAGGAAAAGCAATGTAAATGGGATGATCTTTGACCAGTGTATTGCTTAATCACTTTAGACAATTTTGACCCAAAAAAGGAAGCGACTCATGTAGGCCCTCTTATGACAATGAAAACTACCGGTTAGAGAACAATGCAGTTTTATGGAAATAATATGATAAGAAAAAAAAAATGATGCTTTTCATTCCATCAAGATCTTCCAAAACCTAGGAAAGAGTACTAACTCTCTGGCACTTGTGAGAAAAAAAAAAAGAGTCGAATCTTGGGCACAAGTCCAGGATCGATGCCCCAAACAAGTGTTGACCATGAAATTGGTACCAGTCAAGTGTACTCACAGACGGCAAATCCCCACAAAGATAAGAAGAAGAAGAGTAAAATAAGGAGTAAAAGAAAGAAGCTGCAAACTCTGCATCAATAGAATTGGAAGTAAGAATGGATAAGGTATCAGGCATGTCTACCTGAATATGATCTTTCGAAATCGCCAGCATGCGCTCTGCATTACCTTGAACACCATGGTCATGACCATTGGGCTGGAAAGCAGAGGAAAGCTTATGAACAAAGTAGAAAATTATATTCACAGCAGGACAAAACATAGCCAAATAGAGGCCTCGTGTGAGCTCTGAACCTAAGTCGAACACCGTAAGTACAAGCCAAAAAAGAAGAAGAAGAAGGGCAAAAAATCCGAGGAGATGATGTAAATAATATTATCTAACAGTTCAAAATATCAGGCATTAAAAAGAATACTAATTTCAATTGCCTTCAAGAGAGTAAAGTATAGATTGATCTCTGGCCAATCAATCTTAAAGCTAGTTTCTATAAAGCACAGAATATTACATTTTTTGCAAGTTGAGAGAGAATCAGTATCCAATATTTGAGGAGAAGGCATTACCTGCAAGGCCAAGCCTGTAGCAAAACCTTGTTGAAGTGGATCACCAAAAGGAGACCCGCCATTCACCTCATCCCAAATTCGATCGTTAAAGCTGCATCAAGTATGTTAATATTTCTATTTATGAATAGAAATCGTAACATACCAAGGCACTATAATAAGCATAAACATGTAGGTGAAAGAAGGCAACTGTTACTCTACTTTCCAGAGTCATCGTTATGGGAAACTCCAGTCAGAATATTTAGCATAGCCTTTTCCAGTTTAAGCTCATACATAGGAGATTGACATTCAATTTTGACAGTTATGATCTCTGTCCATTGAGATACCCAAACGACACAAAGATTCTGGATTTTTAACAAAAAGACAAAAAAAGGATGTTGGACACTATTGACAAGTCACAAGTATGATCTTACCTTCCAATACAAGTTCCACCAAGATTTAGTTGTGATGCATTAATGCCACGACCATTTTTTGCAACTTCACCAAAGTCCCATCCCTCACAATATCTAAGAAGAATGTGGCAAAGCAAGCGAACAATTGATCAACCTTTAGAAGTGAACAAAAATTACGCAAACTTTCACACAAATTGTAGATAGAGTATCAAAATGCCACGGTGAAGATAGCAAGATGCCATTTTCCTAATTATAAGGGAACCACATTAACAAATCTACAGTCGATACTTACAAGTAAATACTTGAGCCATCAATTCCATTAGGAACTTTCGTGAGACTGCATAATTCACTTGCTGCTCTGACCTACAACCAAAATATTGAAGCTTCATCCTTCGTAGCTTAGACTTCATGTTAATGCTTAATTGATCACGACTTCAATTTTGAGACAATGAGCTCAAGTAATATGACAAGAGATCAGCAGTTAGGCAACCAATGCATACAATATCGGGAGATATTAAAAGCTCCTGTAGTTCTTAAAAATCTTTTTTTTCCCTAACACACTGTACACAATATGATGCATCGAAAATAAGCTCATTATGACATCCACTATCAGATAGTGTAAAACGATAGGCACTATCAGATAGTGTAAAACGATAGGCACTATGTATTCCAATGGGAGCCAGGGGAAGGGAAGACCATGACCTGAGACCACAATGAAAGTCTGAACTGGAAGGAAAGAATCAAATAAAAGATAGAACACACGTATGGTACATTCATGTATGGAAAAAAGTCAACAACATACAATAAAGATGCAAGCATCGCAAAACTAACTATTGGACCGTTTCACAAAAGCAAATCGTGCATCTTCAATTGTAAACCACTATCATCTAACTATATTGAGACAAAATTGAAGCAGAAAGCATGGAGTTGCATACCATGTTACGTTTCATTATATGACCCATCAGATCAAATATCCATCAACCTGGCAAAAAATATTGCTTATGTTGAAATGTTTTGATGATTTTAATGAATATTTCTTGCTAGTCTAATACAAGAAGAAATAAAAGACATTGTAAAGCTTGCGAAAAAAGAGTGAATATTTATGAACAGAACAATCATGCAAGTCATACACAACAACAACTAGCCCACTTTTTCAACCTTATCCCTTTCCACGTGAAAATATTCTTTAACCTCGTAACTAAAGTTTTGTCATATATATCGTATGCCAACAAGTGTATTTACTACATGGAAACAAGAAACTGTGGTAAAATGAGTGCTCTTATCTAGAGCAAGATTTACAAAATAAACAATATAAGAAATACAAAGAAAGTGGCCATGTCATGAGAAAAGCACCTTATACTTGACTGCCCAGTTTAAGAGATCATCAACAATTATACGCTCAACCATGTAATGCTCATTAGCTGTATTATTACAGCATGTACTGTTCTCAATATTACCATCAGCATCCCTTCTCAAGTAATAACCTCGAACAATCTTCACCTAACAACATATCATAATCGGGACGTTAGAACAGCTTGAAGAGACGGAACACAAGATGCTGAAGAACAATATCAGGAGGTGAAGGAAAAAAGTAAATAATTTCCAAACCTTGTCAAGAACAGAAAATTCATCTGAAGGCCCACTTCCATGCACGTGATTATATGCCACATCCATAGCAACACGCAGTCCAATACGATTTAGTGCCTGTCGAATGAATATGAAAGGACTTAAAAAAACAAATTGCAGTGAGTTCATGAAACATCAAATGCAGATAATTAATACAAATATTTGAATATACTACTTTAAAGGAAGGAACCAACACTATACCTGCACCATCCTTTCTGAACTCAATTGTGTGACAAGCACCATTCGGGTTAGAGGCATAGTTCCTTTTGGGACCCCCCATAATACCGGATCATACCTTCGAAGACACTAGACAGAAAGATGAGCACGATTGATAATGGGAAATGACTTTTCATCGATATTCAATTCACAGACACCATACCCCTAGTTATACGCATCTTCATTTTGAATGACAGTAATTTGAGCTTGCTGTTCCTCGAAAACTGGTGGCAAATTTTCCAGTACCGTGGCATTTGGGATGGAGGTTTTGTCATACAGAAATAACTATGGAAGCATACCAAAAAGTGTACATGTATATAACCTCATATTCATGAAAAAGAGAAATAATAGAGTTTAAAAAAATCGTACTAAGAAATTGAAGTGACTCAAGTTAAAAAATTGAATCAGCCAACCTATTCCACGATTAATATAAGGAGATTAAAAAAATAACTTGTTAGTTAAAAGTAAAGGACACAATACTACAAGTTTCCATCACATCTACGGCTTTGAATGGTTCAACCACATGACAGAAGGATCTTCCAACTTTTTTCTAGTAATTGGCAGTTTCGAGAAAGTAGTTAAGAACTCAGCTTGTCAGGTAGAAACAGAATTCTTCGTTATTTGAGTATAGCATTAATGCATTATAAGTTGAAAGAACTCTCTGTCTCAAACAACTAGTCAAACTTAAACAGTTTATTTCTTTCTTTTTTTAGCATAATAAAAATCTGAACTCAAACTTGACTTAATGTGCTAGGTAAATTGGCCA